>JANRMT010062808.1:57648914-57688056 GCA_026402145.1 Polypterus bichir lapradei | reverse complement strand
ATTCCCCCCCCCCCATCTGACAATGTTGTTTTCACATAAAGACGTGCTATAGCTCAAATGTGATTTATTTGGAGACGCGCTATAGCTCGAATGTTATTTATATAGGGAAGAAAGTACAGTGTCAGGTGCTCATTCAGTGTAATAGGAACCATAGCACAGAGAGGTGTGTACACTGCAACAAGTACACATGTCGTAAATGTTGGAAGGGTGTGAGGGAATTGTTAATATTTGAATGGGATGATTTTATATAGCACGGATCGGAAATCAGCAGTTCTTAGCATTGCCCCACGCAAGCTGTCGTATCAACCACCTACTGTAACTTGCTTTATTTTTTCTTCACTTATAGTCTAGAATAGTGGTCGCCAACCCGTCGATCGCGATCGACTGGTAGATCTTTATCACTGTCCCGGTAGCTCCCGAAAATAAAAACGTTTTCAGTTTTGCAAGCATCTGTATCTCTTAATCCAACTGCTTTATTTTCAATGAAGTGACCAATCAGATAAAAGAAGAGCACCCGTAAATTAAATGTCGCAAACGTCAATATGGATCTCCATGGTGATAGCCCGCGCGAGGTAACATACTACAAACTAGAATGGCGGATGCTCCACGAAAGAAGGCAAAAACATACAATTTTCATCCAGAATGGGAACAGGAATTTCTGTTTACCTTGGTAAAAGAGAAGTGTGTATGTATGTTGTGCCACCAAAAACAAGCATTATGTAAAAGAGGGAATCTGGAGCGGCATCACAATACCAACCACCCGAAATTTAAAGACCGCTACCCGCAAAAGAGCGCGATTCGTGCACGGAAAGTTGACGAGCTGAGATCTGAGTTGAAGGCCCAGCAATCACTTTTTACAAAATCTGCTGATCAAAATAAGGCTGCTACTGAAGCATCGTTTCGTGTAAGTTACTTTCTGGCTAAAAACAAAAAGCCTTTTACGGATGGCGAATTATTCAAGGAAGCCATGGCCATTACTGCAGAGACTATTTTCAAGGATTTCAAAAACAAAGACGACATAAAAGCCTCACTCCGTGCTGTGCCTCTCGGCCCTGCATCAGTGGCAAGGAGGGTCGAGTCACTGTCAGAGGACGTGGATCGACAGGTGTTAAAGGACTTGTCACTCTGTGAATATTTTTCACTGCAGTTCAACGAATCTCTGGATGCAGTGGACACAGCTCAGCTTGTTGTTTTTGTCAGAATGGCTTTCTGACTGGGCTGGGATTCTACAAAAGAGGACTTCCTCACTCTTTTGCACTTAAAGGAGAGAACGCGAGGTGAGGATATTTACACTGAGTTTAAAAAATATGTAAGCGAAAATGATATCCCCATTCATAAACTGGTAGCAATTACCACCGACGGAGCACCGGCGATGCGTGGCGTGCGCCTGGGTTTTATAGCACTGTGCCGTAATGACCCTGATTTTCCCGAGTTCAAGAATTATCATTGTGTCATTCATCAGCAGGCCTTATCAGGGAAAGTCGTAGATTTTTCACACGTAATGTCATTGGTGGTCAAACTGATAAACTCGATACGAGCAAAAGCACTTCAGCGTCGCTTATTCAAGGCGTTACTGGATGAGCTCGATGCCGCGTATGGAGACCTACTACTTCATGCTGATGTGCGGTGGTTGAGCCACGGGAAAGTGCTCCAGCGGTTTGTTGACTTACTGCCTGAGATAAAGACATTTCTATCTGCAAGAAACGAGGAGCACAAGGAACTGTCAGATGATGCGTGGCTGTGTGACCTGGGGTTTCTGACAGACTTGACCGCAAAGCTGAATACACTCAATAACGAGCTCCAGGGAAAAGACCGACACCTGCCACACATGATCAGCGCAGTGAATGCTTTTAAGTCTAAGCTTGGTGTTTGGATCACACATCTTAAAAACGGGAGGCTAACACACTTTCCCAACCTAGAAAAAATGTCACAGAGCATTAAAGACAAGGACGTTTTTCACCCTGAGAAATACTGTGCTCACCTGGACAAAGTTGCAACAGAGTTCAATATGCGTTTTGTTGAGTTAAACGAAATGGAATGCATTGCTGCATTTGTCTCAAACCCATTCATGCTCATTGATATAGAACAGGTTGCAGCCAAATTCCAGCAAGTATTTTCTTTGTCAAGTGGAGTTGACATGGAGATGGTTGATTTGCAAAATGACATTGAGCTGAAAGCCAGATCAAGGGACAGTGACTTTTGGGGACTTGTCAACAGAGAAAAGTTTCCGCTCCTCACTGCATGTGCACTAAAAGTGAGTGCCTATTTTGGATCAACTTACCTCTGTGAAATGGCATTTTCACAGATGAAAATAATCAAATCAAAATACAGGAGCCGCCTTACTGACAGACACCTCACAGACTGCCTCAAACTGGCTATCTCTAGCTATGAGCCAGACTTCAGAGGACTCACAGAGAGTATTCAGTCACAGCCATCACACTGACTTGAGTGAGTAACATTACTTCAGCAGTTTTGCCTTCTGGTGGCATTGAGAAAAGTGATGTTGCATATGATGGGACATAACTGCACTTAGCTTAATTTGAGATTGTTGATAATTTTGTTGATAAAACAGTTCATTTATAAAATGTTAAGGGTAGGTAGTACCGTCAGAAACTTCAGTGAATAAGCACTTTACTGCTGACAATGGCATTTTTCTTGAGTTCAGTGCCACTTCATATGATCTGATTATATGATGGTTGCTTCCGAGTTAAGTAAAAAAAGAAAAAGAAAAGAACATTTAATGTATATTAAATTCAAATACAATTCAAATACTAAATAAAAGGCCTCAAGTTGGAAGTACAATCTGGGCTGTCTTTTTCTATCTATTCTTCGATAGGTAGATCTTGCCTTTCATTAAGGCCGAGGTCAGGGATCTTCGGCTTGAAAAGGTTGGTGACCACTAGTCTAGAATAAAAGTGCACTTGTTTTGTTATACTTGTAAACTACAGATGTTTGAGCGACACGGGTATGCTCAAAAAAAATAGACGTGTAATACCACGAAAAGTGCACGCAGGCACAGCAGTTCGCAAAAGCATTGGTACGAGAATGCAGTCACAAGTACGCTGCAGAGCTATAGCGCGTCTTCAGATTGGGTGGGGGGAGGTAGGGAAGGTTCTTGAACACGACTGAGAGAATGAAAAGTGAATAAAAAAAAAACTAACCTTTACAAGTATCATAAATTACACTGGCTGTTACACAATGAAATCAAATGTATGTTTTTATTTTAAAATAGTAAGAATAAGAGCAGTTTACTTTTCAAAAGAGAATCGTGCAGGATCGAACTCATGACCTTTTGGTTACAAGTCAGCAGCTGATACCATTACGCTACCATGGCAGTTGAGATACGTATGTGTCAATGTGGCATGCTAATGCGGCTTTTTTTCCTGCAGTTATATTTTTGAATAAAAGCATACTTGTTCTGTTATATTTGTACCTTTTGTGAAGTTGTTAATTTGATATTTGGATTTCAGGCTTCATACATTATATAGTTTATGCCTACATTTTGTCATTTACTACTACAATATGAAAAACGTTTCTGTTTTAAAAATGTGTTTACACGGATTACTGTAGAAACGGAACACACGTGAAATACGTGTATTCCAAATAATGATCTATTATTTCCACTCTAAAACTCCACTTCACTCCCAGATAATCAATCAAGGCATGAGCTGGGAGAAGTTTGTGCACTTTCTAAGTCGATGGGGGGATGGAATAGCCGGCTACTTGCAACTTTTCTTTATCAGCACATTTCGATTAACAAAAGACGCTGGCAGAGAGGTGAGAACGGTTTTAAGAAGCGATTTAAGGTGGGACAGATCTACGAGTTTTTTTCGTAGGCTCTGGTAATTCTAGTGTTAAATTGTGTTTTAAAAATATTTGTAGTTAATGCAAACCAGTGTGAAGTTTTGGGTTTGTGGGTGTGTAATTCAGTATGTTTTAATTTTTAACATGTCAATGTGAGGTCATTTTAACATTTAAAGTATCCACCCATTCATTTACTTGCTAATCTGCTCTTAAGTTCTGGGCTACAGGGATTTGGTGGCCATCCTTGCAGCACAGGGCACAAGACAGGAAACAACCCTGACTTGACGATGCCAGCCCTCACAGTCACACACATTTAACTAATTTTGATAAGCTAAGGGTGGCATTATTTTGTTGCCCGTATACAGGAGTAGAGGAGTATACAGTATATTAACTCAGCTGTGCAATGTACATTGATTGGAAATGGACCATATAAAGGTTATTTCTTTATGAGTTCATCTTTCTTAAAAATATTTTATACAAAAGTTTCAAAACCTTTAAGATGTATCTGGATTCTCTTGTGGACATCAAATTAACAAACAAATGGATCGTGCTAGTTATTGTTAAATATAATATACAGTGCATCCGGAAAGTATTCACAGCGCATCACTTTTTCCACATTTTGTTATGTTACAGCCTTATTCCAAAATGGATTAAATTCATTTTTTTCCTCAGAATTCTACACACAACACCCCATAATGAGAACATGAAAAAAGTTTACTTGAGGTTTTCGCAAATTTATTAATAATAAAAAAAACTAAGAAATCACATACATACGTATTCACAGCCTTTGCTCAATACTTTGTCGATGCACCTTTGGCAGCAATTACAGCCTCAAGTCTTTTTGAATATGATGCCACAAGCTTGGCACACCTATCCTTGGCCAGTTTCACCCATTCCTCTTTGCAGCACCTCCAAAGCTCCATCAGGTTGGATGGGAAGCGTCGGTGCACAGCCATTTTAAGATCTCTCCAGAGATGTTCCATCAGATTCAAGTCTGTGCTCTGGCTGTGCCACTCAAGGACATCCACAGAGTTGTCCTGAAGCCACTCCTTTGATATCTTGGCTGTGTGCTTAGGGTTGTTGTCCTGCTGAAAGATGAATCGTCACCCCAGTCTGAGATCAAGAGCGCTCTGGAGCAGGTTTTCATCCAGGATGTCTCTGTATATTGCTGCAGTCATCTTTCCCTTTATCCTGACTAGTCTCCCAGTTCCTGCCGCTGAAAAACATCCCCACAGCATGATGCTGCCACCACCATGCTTCACTGTAGGGTTGGTATGGGCCTGGTGATGAGCGGTGCCTGGTTCCCTCCAAACATGACGCCTGGCATTCACACCAAAGAGTTCAATCTTTGTCTCATCAGACCAGAGAATTTTGTTTCTCATGGTCTGAGAGTCCTTCAGGTGGCTTTTGGCAAACTCCAGGTGGGCTGCCGTGTGCCTTTTACTAAGGAGTGGCTTCCATCTGGCCACTCTACCATACAGGCCTGATTGGTGGATTGCTGCAGAGATGGCTGTCCTTCTGGTAGGTTCTCCTCTCTCCACAGAGCACCTCTGGAGCTCCGACAGAGTGACCATCGGGTTGTTGGTCACCTCCCTGACTAAGGTCCTACTCCCCCGATCGCTCAGTTTAAATGGCCGGCCAGCTCTAGGAAGAGTCCTGGTGGTTTCAAACTTCTTCCACTTACGGGTGATGGAGGCCACTGTGCTCATTGGGACCATCAAAGCAGCAGACATTTTTCTGTAACCTTCCCCAGATTTGAGCCTCGAGACAATCCTGTCTCGGAGGTCTACAGGCAATTCCTTTGACTTCATGCTTGGTTTGTGCTCTGACATGAACTGTCAACTGTAGGACCTTATATAGACAGGTGTGTGCCTTTCCAAATCATGTCCAATCAACTGAATTTACCACAGGTAGACTGCAATTAAGCTGCAAAAACATGTCAAAGATAAACAGGGGAAACAGGATGCACCTGAGCTCAATTTTGAGCTTCATGGCAAAGGCTGTGAATACTTATGTACATGTGCTTTCTCAGTTTTTTTATTTTTAATAAATTTGCAAAAACCTCAAGTAAACTTTTTTCATGTTGTCATTATGGGGTGTTGTGTGTAGAATTCCGAGGAAAAAATTAATTTAATCCATTTTGGAATAAGGCTGTAACATAACAAAATGTGGAAAAAGTGATGCGCTGTGAATACTTTCCGGATGCACTGTATAGAGCTACCACAGATTTATTGTTATTGTAGTGTTATATATTTGATTGAAACGTTTAACCAAAACAATTTACAAAAGAGAACGCAGGAAGGTTAGGTTCAGGGTTACGCAGCGAGCTAGAAGGGAATATTAAGCTTGGAATTTTGCACTTTATTGTCCAACACTAGTGACACTACACCACAAAACTTTACATACTAATCATAGCCAGAAAACATTTTAATACAAAAATCCCATCAGGCATGTCATTGACATTAGGGTAATGCAGTTTCCCAGGTGAGAAACTAACATACATTTTTTTTTACTTGAAGTTGGCAGGCATATAGATAATGTTAAACATATTTTATTTTCTCATCCACCAACTCAAAGTGCCACAATCACTTTGCACTAAATATTCCACAATGAAAATGAACAGATGGAAGACAACTGCACTAAATTAATTAAAATACAGCTGTAGTATTTCTAGTCATTCCCAGCTGTTTAGTTCTGTAATCTGTGTCCTCTTCAAGAGCAGTTTTAACAATTTTAGTTCATGTGTACCCTCTAAGTGCTGTGAGTTTAGTTTAGGTGTATATTATCTCTGCAGATTTAGGAAAAAAGATAAGAGGCAAGACATCTTGCTATTACTATTACTAAACTATTTTGTTTTTTAACATTTGAAGCCTGGGTGCAGTAAAGAGACCATGGTTCATGTCCTGGGTCCTCCCTGCATATAGTTTGCATGCTCTAACTCATATCTGCATTGGTTTCCTCCAGGTGCTCTGCTTTCCTCCCACTGTTCAAAGACATGCAGGTTAGATGAATTGGTGATGCTTAACTGACCCTAGTGTGTGTTCGGTGTGTGAGTGTTTGTGTATGTGTATGTTTTTGCCCCGCAATGGACTAGCACCCTGTCCAGGTTTTTTCCTGCCCTTTGCTAGCTGGGATAGGCTCCACTCCCCGCGACCCTGGTCTGGATTGAGCGGGTTAGAAAACAACATGATATGACATCTGATGGCCATGCAGTTTCAGTGATTCTCCATAAATCATAGGTTGGGCAGAAACAGCAACCTTGTGGTTTACAGTCCACTCCAAATCAATTTATTTTAGGCAGTACACATGGCATGGTTACAATAAAACTAATAATTATATGTAAAAACACACAAAAACATGAAATCTTTAAATCAGAATATAGGAAAATATACAAATATCTATAAACTGTTTTTTTATTGATCAGGTTTCTAATAGTATAAATAGAAAATATGACTATATTAAACTAAGACCAGTCTTCACTGATTCCATCTGCTTTTGATCCACTGGTCATCCAGAGGTTTCCTGGGTGATCCAGCAATGCACCATTGCATAGGAATTGTTATGATTCCCACTGTGAGACACAATTTCAAAAATGTATGCTAATCCGTTAGTCAATAAAGTAGTGCTATGCTTAATTGTGCAGAGATCTTGGGAGATTTTAAGGTCTGTATCCAACAGCTTGAAAGAGAAAGAGTTGCAGTCCCTTGGCGTATTCTTCTGTCCAAGTCTGAAATTACATTTTCTTGTAACTTTCTCTTTGACCTTTTGAAAAACACTTTTAACTACAAATAAATGTTGTTCTCTCAATATATTGTGACGTGTGAGTCGTTGTCTTGCACCCTAACACACGAAGCTGAGTCTCAGAACTTTAACAAAGCCAGCTTTATTCGGCTTGAAACAGGAACAGCAATGTTATTTATTGTAGTGGGAGCAACTACCCTCCTACACACAGACACAATAAACAGGTATAGTTGGGGCCAGGTTAGTGGCGAAGAAATACTGTTCCCTACATTTATAATGTTCATTGCATCACTCATCGACAACAGGCACTTATAGTGCAACTGCAGCGCTGTGAGCCTGAAGTTGCCCCAGCAACGGATGAGTAGTCTTCCCGAGATGCAGCAGACATGGGAATCGCGCTTTGAGATGCATTTTAGCCTGTTGTCCCACTGTGGGCTGTCCCATAAAAGTTTCGAAAACCTAGCAATATACACTGGAATGTATGCATTAATACTCTGTAACATATGGATTCATAACTTATTTTAAATAATTGTTAAGCGTAAGATGGGTGATTTCTAAATTGGTGTAAAACTTATCTGGAAACTAACGTACAGAATTAAGAGCCAATGCCTCATGGTCATAATTGCTGGGAATAATCCTTGCAGCATATTTGGAGATTAACTGTAAATTTTGACAGCCTGTAAATAATTCAATCAATTCTGCTTGAAATAAATTAATTAAGATCTGTATTGTATAGCATGATCTTAATTTTGCTGCGCTTTATAAACAAAAAACCAAAACTTTTGGATTCTTAGACCACAATCTCACCATTACCTAATCACCCAGTGGCCAGTGTGGTTTGCTGATATTCGCTATGTATCTACAAAAATTGGGCCATGAGAAACTGAACCTGAATCAGACATTATTAAAAAGTCAGTCAACATAATGTTAAATAATAAACACACAACTTTTCCCCATAGTTTTTAAAAACATATTTTCAATTAAGTGACAGTGCTTTTTTCTTTTTTTATTTCACTTGTTCAATATGTTTTCTCTTGCTTACATGTTTAAATGTAAGAAATAACTAAATATGAATATAAAATATTTAGTAGACTTTCATTTCAACAGCAGGTTCTCTGACACATTTACACTCCCTTGTACACAAAAAATGTAACATTTACATCATGGGCAAAGTTCCAGCTGTGTTTTTCTTGCACCTTTCCATACATAAGGTATGAGCAGCCCATTAAAATATAGCATTCAACAGTGTATAATAATTCATTTGAGGCTAAAATGTAAGGTTTTATGTGATATTACATGTAAATATGCTCCATATTTTGTAAATGCTATATATTTAGATTACTTATCTGTGCCAATTAACGTGCCCACTTTAAAGGTTCTAAATATGGGGATTCAGCTCAGTTAGACAAAATGTAATTGACAAAAGCACTTTAAAAGAAATGTTTAAAATGTAAATAGTTACAGAAATATTTTTACATTACATTTACCACTCCTTATTTGGCATTGTACATGTACCATCAAAAAACATAATCGCAAACAGAACTTTGCACGATACCTTGGTGAGCTCTGCAGGCCCTGCTGTTTCGTTGAAGGGTATGTGTGTGGCAGATTCACGGGCAGGATGATGCCCAACCTCTTGCTGCATCCAAACGGTGCCATCTTTCATCCTTACGCCTGGTGCTGCTGGGTTGTTCTTAAGTGTGACTCGATGTTTCTTGTAGGGTGGGCTTCTGTTCTCTTTCTCAGATGTAGAACCCTCATACACTTCTGAGTTCACCTCTGTTATACCATGTCTTTATTTGAAAACTAATAGTGTCAGATCTGAGCGTGAACATGACTGAGAGAATAAAACTGAATAATTAATAAAAAAAAATGCTAACCTGTAAAAGTACCATAAATTTACACCGGCTGTTGCAGACTCAAATCAAATGTATGTTTTTATTCTATAATAGTAACAAATTAAGAGCAGCTCGCAACTCAAAACGGTAAATGCAGGAAAGACCAGAAATCCAACCCGTATCCTCTTGATTATGAGACAGCAGTTCTTACCTCTGCACCAGCCAAACGGACATGCCATCGTCACCTTAACCAATTTCTTTTTCTTCGGTTATATTCCTAAATAAAAGTGCACTTGTTTTGTTATACTTGTACCTTTTGTGTTTATTCGATAGTTGGACTTCAGTCTTCAAACATTATACACTTCACTTCATTATTACTATAACATGCAAAAAAGTTTCTGTTTTAGTTACGTGTTCAACATTTCTTGCCTCGCACTTCCTGTCATCCTACATTTGCCCAGATCATTGTAGACACGGAACACACATGAAATGCATGTGCTCCAAATAACGATATATTATTTACTCTGTACAATTCCATGCACCTCACACCCAGATAAACAGACTTGAGCTGTGGGAACTTAAGCTGTGACAGTGGAGGGAGATGGGATAGTAGGCTGCTTGCTGCTTATGCTGATTGACACATTTGACAAACAAAGATTCTTATGAGGAGACATTTGATTAGACATTTGAAAAACAAAGATTCTTATGAGGAGAGGCAAGGGAATTTAAGGTGACCTGGGATTACGACTTTTTTCATAGGCTTCAGAGATTCTAGTATTCACCAGAGAATTCCAAGATGATTTTTTTAAGATGTTATCGAGATATTATTGTACACACTTTACTCAGAATGATCAGCTGACGAACTGGATCACATGAGTACTGGTGAAGAAATATATATATAACAAGAAAATAAGTTCTAAACACAAAAGATGTACAATCAAGGATAGTAGAAGGTAGGAAAGATAATGAATAATTAAAAGCATATTTTAGAGATGCACAGGTGTTTTCAGCAATATCAAAAGAAACACAAGAACACTTTGGCTCTGATAATGTCATCAGGAAGGATTTTGCAAAAAAAGCCTACTATTTGTAAGGTCAAGTGAGAAGCAATGAAATATGTATAATCAGCATTTTTAGCTGTCAGCAGCCATACCACCTACACTTCAGAACAGGCCATCCATCTGAAGCTAAACATGTTCAGGACTGGCCAGTAATTGGATGGGGAACCGTCTAGGTGAGGCTGGCAGGGAGTGATTACACTGTTGTCTGTGTGTGGATCCCAATACCCTAGTGAAGTGTTGGGATTGCTGTGCCTTAAATACGGCACCGCCCTTCAAATGAGATGTAAAATTGAGGTCCTGACTCAATGTGGCCATAAAAGATCCCTAAGCATCCTTTGTAAAGAGTAGGGTGAATCCTGATATCCAGGCTAAATTGTCCAACATAGCCTCTTCCATTCTGTTCCCCAATCATCTCCTGTCTTTCACTGGCTATTTCTTTTACCCTTTCACCACCCAATAGCTAATAGTGAGTATACTGGCACAATAATGGCTGCCATCATTATATCCAGGTGGTTGCTACACATTGGTGGTGGTTGAAGTGGTTCCTTTCTGTCAATGTAAAGTGCTTTGAGAAGCAAGAAAAGTGCTATATAAATATAATATTAATATTATTGTTCTTAAGTGCTTATTAGCACTTAAGCTAGGCTGAAAATTATATTAAAATTATTATTTTAATAATAATATTATTAAAATAATATTATTGTTCTTAAGTGCTTATTAGCACTGAAAAGCTAGGCTTTTCAGTTCCGTGGGCATACTTTGGAATCCCAACCCAATTCTTAGAAAATGATGAAGGCATTTTGTAATGTGTTAAATGAAGAGTGGGGTCAAAGTATTATCTTTCCTGGAGCACCTGCAACCTTGCAAGCAACAGCTTTTCACTTCCACTGGAAAAATAATATTATGAATAGTAGCAACTGAAAAAATGAAGCATGTTATTTAGTCAAATTTATTATAATATTATCATTGTCATTTAAGCTTCTGCTAGGATTGTAATTGAGTATATCCGACACACATTTAAATCTGCTGAGTTTCACTATCAAACTATTTTATATAAATACTTAAAAAAAAAGTCTTGTACACAATGTCTACTACAGAAGCAGATGGATAGAATGACCCTTCCTCCCTCGTATGGAGCCCTTGTATGCTGCAAATGCATCATCCTCTGTTCTAACAACACTTTGTATATGAAGCAGATGGCAAAAATACATCTTTTGTAGCCGAATGTGGGATATTTCGTTTTAAGATTTTGATTATCTTCAACCTTTATCTACCTGGCATTTATTAACAATAATGAGATTTATATTTGTCTCTCAGCTACTGGCATTCAACACCATATGCATTTTTATTATTTTATTTTAAAGAAAATAACAATGTATGTGATTAATTGTAAACTAATGCAGAAACTGCCACAACATGTTGGATTAGACATTTTCTTTTTATATACATTTTTATTGCTTTGTTGTCTTATAATTACATACTTTATATTTAATTATAAAATATGTTGGCAAACATTTCTGGAAATATCACTTTACAGTATAATTCTTCTAAATGGCATTTCACCAAAATAAGAAGAGCTCATATAAATCGCTCTTTCTTCCTTTTTCTTTTTTATAACCTGCAAAAGTAAGAAAATTTTAATAGTGAGATGCTGTTTTCAATTAAAATGTCACATTTTTAAATTGCTGATTATTCTCTGGAAGTAACCTATTTTGTTTAGCAAATGAGGAAGTCTTACCAGTTTAACATGAAAATAATATTAAGTGGTGCATGCTTTGTTATTTCATGGCAAGGACTGTTGGTAACCATTTAGAATAGTGGCTGCCTAAATGTATCTGTTAGTCAATTACTGCGGTGTACCAAGACCTTAACTTAAACCTGGTTTGGTCTCAATAAGATACTGTATATAAATCACCAGAATGTTTAGAATAAGAGCTATGTGAATATATTAGTCACTTAAACATAAAAGACTTTAACAAGGCTTTGTTTGTGTTACATAGCAATAATGGACTAATATTTGCCTTTAGTAGGCACTTAAAGCCCTTATTCTAAGTGGTTACCATAATGTTAACTTCACAATGTTTAAACAAAGTGAAAAGAATGCTGTAATCTAGTTATGTCATCTGTGCTTCTTATAATAGACATAAATAATAGTCAACCAAAAACAAAACTAGGTTGCAAGTGTCATGGCATTTATTGTATGTGAAATATACAAATTTATTACATACAGTCTTCTCATCATTCTCTATTTAAGTTGTGTGCTCCTCTGGGCCAGTATTGAGATAGCATAGTTTTACTTAAGAGCTACAGTAAATAATTTTGAAACTTATATTATTATTGTTTTTTACTGCACCTCTGTATCTATTGCTGTGCCCATTTCTGTGTAGTCCTTGCTTAGTTTGTTTCTTGCATGGCTTCTGCTAATATACAGTACATACATGCATGAACAATCACTAAAATAAGAGGGCAAGCTGTATTTGCTCAATTTAGATTTTAACAAATTGAGAACTTATTTGTTAAAATATCTTTGTATCTAGACTTAAATACACAACAGATGACATTCATCTTTTGGTTACCTTATTACCCTGTAGGTGGTTATAGCTGGTTGTGAAGACTGTGTGCTTCATAGATGTCTCCAAGTGGAGCTTTGTGAAACAAGAATAATCACCTTGTGACTAACACTTGGGCACCATTTGTGGTGTTTAAAAAAACAAATGAAGATCTGAAACAGCACAGTGAAATCCAGAAGCAAGAAAGTGCATTCATGAATAATTAACAATAGACAAGTTGCCGAATTGAACTGTTAAATGTGTGGCTGTACAAAAAATATATTCTACATTATTGTTTTAATACTATATATGCCTGAAATTTCATTTATTTTCTTGCACCAGAATCCCCACTTGATCAGTCTTGTCTATCCTGTCAGAAAAGCTATATCAGGGGTCCAAATGTTTGATTGTCAGTGAAGTGAAGAATCCTTGTTTTTTCAATGTTGAACTCCATCTTAGATAAGGATTGTTTTTGTTTTTCAGCATTTTTCTTCTAGTTTTTAGCTTGTTTTTTATTATGGCATCAGTATATTTTTAAAAAAAGTTTAGAAAGGACTGGTATTCATATGGAAGACAAAATGATCCTGGGGAGAAAGTGCACAGGTATCTGTGTTTGGCCGCAAGCAGCAAGCCTACACAGAGGAGTTTCTGTTTCCAAGTAAAATGGATCTGCTTCTAGGACGCAGAGAAGCATGACAAGAGACCATTGGTACTTTCTATATACAAGGGGAGTTTTTGCAGCTAAAAACAAAGTGGAGACTGCTGCACACGCTGATTTAATTGGGTTTGTTTTTGTTTCTTCCAGTGGAACTGCCTTTGGTTTTTTGTTTTACTATGATATTGTGATGGCCCAGGTGCCACCACCTCCTTTAATCCAGGTCTGTCAATGGTCATGTCCAAGGATGAGCTGTGCAATGAGAACATTTTATTTTCTACTTTTTTATTTATGAAAGCAGTGCAAAACAAAAATGAGTTCAGTCCTTAAAATAAATTAATAATTCAATAAATAGTTCCATAAAAACAGGTGCTCTTATATGAAGGTCAAAATCAGCAATAAATAAATAAATCCAATGAAAAACCAAGAATAAAACTGTGTAGACATCAGGTTACTTTTTCTTAAGCCACACTCTCCCAACCCAGTATGTCTTTCACTTTCTGTCTCTCCAGCTCACCCTAGAGGTCTTCTCAGCTGGCAGAGACTCCGTCACCTATGCTTCCATCCTCTGGCTCTCTTTCCCACTGCCTCCTTTGGCGTCTTCCATGATGCATGGGACTGGTCTCTCGCATTGTATGTCCTTGAATCTTTTTTACTTTTACACATTTCTTCTGCTTTTTCTTCTGTTCATATTGTATATCTCTCATTTTATAACCAGATAGACATTTATACCAGTGGCACTCCTTGAATCAGTCTCGTCTCCAAAAGTGCAGGGGATAAAAGAGCACGGGAAAGACAGCACGATGACAAATGCATGCAGAAAAAAGAATGTGTGATGAACAGTGCCTGCAGCTAGCGGAATGAGAATTAAAGCAACAAAAAAAACTGTAAATATGTCCTCTCCTAAATTAGGGACATCCAAATTATTATGCGTCTGGCTTAGCTACTTCCTCTAACAGTTACCACCAGCCTATTGACAGTTACCATATTTAGACTTTTTCAAAGGGACTGCATACAGTTATCCTTTCATTTTCATGGCTTTGTGTTTTTTCTGCATTTAGCGTTTGTTATATGTTTTTTTTGCCATATTTTCTTTATTTTATGTATATTAGTTTTTATAAAAAAAATCTTTCCAATATATAAAACTATCCTTTCTTCAAAAGGTTATAATTCCAGAGAAGCTAATAAATTATAACTGAAACTATATTTATAAGTGTACGGTATATGGAAGGTTGTGGATCTAGTGAAAAATATTTTTAAAAGTATGCCCTTGTCCTAATCTTAAACTGAACTTGTGGACTGCCAGCTTTCATCTGTGACAGAACAGTACCTGAAATACAAAATTTTCTCAAAAATGGATTCTAGACATTTCAAACCTAGAGAATAATAAAAAATATGTTCTTTAGTCATGAACAATAGGATAGTGACCAATGTCTACTTTGATAAATTTTGTAAAATTGTTATTATTTCTTAGCGTTGGTAGTTCTTTGTCAGTCAATGATTTTTATTTTAATTTTGCATTTTTGCAAAGCAATCAGTAGTGCCGTCAAACAATATTAAAACAGAAAGACAATAATAATAAAATAAAATAATTCAAATGTATAAATTACAATAAATAAATACAGTAACTCACAGGGTGCCCAAAAATGTGCAGATGTAAAATTTACAGAAAATGAGCAGAGTACTATTAGTTTGTACTAGGCTAATTATAGGAGTTGATTTATAACAAATAAAACTAGGCATAAAAGCAGTAGGTGAATAAAAGTCAGTTACAAAATACAATAAATAAAAGCTTTAACGATAATAGCTTTTTCGACTTCTAGTACTAGGGAAGGGATAAGAGCGAAACAAAAACTAGCTTAGAGTTACAGACAATGTGGAGGCTTGTAACAGACTTTTGAAGATGTTTAATTGTTGAACTGTTAGAACTCCATAAGCAACATTTTATGTGCATTGTAATCTGTATGAAAACAGCTGAAAGAAGAATTTTAGTAAAGCAACTGAGAGGACAGAAGGGTGCGACAGTGTAAGAAGTTAGCAGGTGTCTATGCAATAATACAACCAAAGTAATATTTCAAGCTGTTTGTGCAGTACTGGGTATTGTCATAAATGCCAAGGTGCCATAATGAACAGAATATTATCATGTTCTGTTAGGCAAATAATTGCATATTCCATAAGAATTGTTCAAATAGTGATACAAGCATGAAAGTTGGCAAGGATTTTCTTTAGGGTCCTCTCTCTTCAAAAAGAGTGCTTGGCCATTCAAAAATTTTTGGTTTCGCTTTAGATAAAGTGTGAGGCTCCCTAAAGGTATCATAGTTGTAAATTTAGCATCCTGATGATATATCTAATACGTATTTCCATCCAAAAATCATTAAATATGGCCACCATCTTGAAACTATTTGTGGCCAATGCCTTCTTTTAAAAATATAGGTAAAGTAGAGTGTACATGCCAAATTTCATGCTTGTATCATCATTTAAACAAATGTTACACATACCTGCTTCACTAAGACAGAAACACTATTTTTTACTATGTTGTTTTTATCTATACTAATAAAAGGCAAAGCCCTCACTCACTCACTCACTCACTCATTCACTCACTCACTCACTCACTCACTCACTCACTCACTCATCACTAATTCTCCAACTTCCCGTGTAGGTAGAAGGCTGAAATTTGGCAGGCTTATTCCTTACAGCTTCCTTACAAAAGTTGGGCAGGTTTCATTTCGAAATTCTACGCGTAATGGTCATAACTGGAAGATGTTTTTCTCCATTTACTGTAATGGAGATGAGCTTGAAACCCGTGGGGGCGGAGTTTGACATCATCACGCCTCCCACGTAATCACGCAGTACGTAGAAAACCAGGAAGAGGCCCAAAAAGCGCTGAAGAAAACATGCATTATATAATTGAGAAGGCAGCGAAACAATAAGAAGCGAGCGAGTGATATATACAACCATATTCATGAGTTCTGCTACTTCGGAAACAAAGCACAGTGTAAACCTACACTTTAAATTAAGTTCATAGACAGGCTGCCGCTGGCGTTTGTAATTTAGTGCCTGCCCATATAAGGCCGTCCGTCAGCGGCAATCCAATAGCAAACTGCCACGGGTAAATATTCACGGGTGAAGGACTGTGCTTATGCAGAGGAAGATGAGATGGTCAGGGTGGTGTTTGGCACAAACTCAGCGAAACTGCGAGAGAAAGTTTTAAGTGCCGGGACTTAGGTAACATTAGATACAGCCATGGACATAGCACGACATGGCACCAGCACAGCTGGGAAACTTCGATGCATGTACACCGAGCGGCTCACGTGAACTGACGCAGTGCACAGACAAAAAGCAACAGTTCCAAAGAGCGCTGAACAAAAACCGAATTACACAATTGAAAAGGCAGCAAAAAAATATGAAGCGTCTGATACATACAAACATATTATTCATAACTGCAGCTACTGCAGAAACAAAGCACACGGTGGAAAAAGTGAATGTCCCGCTAAAGGAAGACAGTGTTAAAAAAAAAAACCCGTGCATGCAGTGTGTCAGGTCTCAGATAAAGAAGAAGACGAGCTGTTTATTGATGCAGTAAGAAACGAATCTTTTTCATAGCTTATTTAACACACTACGTCTCCGCTGCGATACGCGGGTATATATATATGTATATGTATATATATATGTATATATATATATACCCCGATCTACATACTCGAATAATGAATACTTTATTCGCAATCAATGATTGTTTTGGTAAAGCCATACTCAGTGTATTCATTAGATGAACGGTAAAAAACTAAGAGCGAGGGGAGGGTCACTTATTGAGGCATACAGGCAAAACCACATTAGCACGCGGGCTCGATGTACGAAAAAATATATCTTTTCAAGTTCTATTTAGTCCATATGTGTCAAATTCAAGGGCCACGGGCCACATCCGGCCCGGCGTGTAATTATATCCGGCCCGCGAGATCATTTTATATACTGTATTATGGTTATTAATGGCCCGGGTATATGAAGCGCTGGTAACACAATAAACTACAGATCCCATAATGCAGCGCTTCACCTGCCTTGTCGAACACTTACCGCGTTAGTCAAGTCTAGCTTGCAAGTTATTGCGAAGCTAGCCCACACGATGCTTAAGAGAAAAGTTGATTCTGAAAATAGAGCCTTTAAAAACCGATGGGAGGCTGAGTATATGTTTACTGACATTGCCGTTAAACCCGTGTGTCTCATTTGTGGAGCTAATGTGGCTGTAATTACAGAATTTAATCTAAGACGGCACTATGAGACAAAACATCACGGTAACCTGAAAGACCTGAATGCAATGCAGAAGAATTAAATAAGAATCTGACACTTCAGCGGACGTTTTTACCCGTGCACAATCACAAAGTGATTTCAAGTGAAGCTGCTTTTATGGGAGACACAAATTCACCAGTGCAACTTGCCCCACTTTCCCTGTTGCCAAGTAATGTTGAACCAAGTCGTCACTACGGTGTTCCCAAATACGCACTTTGCTGATAAACTGAGCGCACGGCGCTTTAGTGACTTTGAAGAACAAAAAAAGTCCGTCTACATGCGGCTCGAACCTTGTGCATGTTCGGTAGCACATATCTGTGTGAGAAGCTCTTCTCAGTGATGAAGACTAACAAAACAGCACACAGGAGTCGCCTCACTCATGAGCACCTGCAGTCCATCCTGAGAATTTCCACAACACAGAACCTCACACCAAACATAAACGAACATGTTGCCAAAAAAAGATACTAGGCGTCCAGCTCTAAAATGACATATGAGCAAAGACAACTGAATGATTTGATTTGTTATTGCTGAAAGGAACACATTTTATTTATATTTCCAGGTTTTGTTATGCAGCATGTTCATATTTGAATTTGTATAATTTTGACAGGATATATTTTTATGGAGAGCAAAATCTTTTGGGATATTTAAAATCTAAGTTTATTTTTTATATAAAATTACATAAGAGTAAAGAAATTTGAATGTTTGTTCTTTTAACGTTAACTTTATTTCTAACTTGTATAATTTAGACAGGATATATTTTTATGGAGAGCGATATATATAGATGACAACAACACTCATATCAATGGCAAAACAATTACATTAACAATCATGTTACGTTATTTTTAAAACTTCTTTAACACACTACTTTTCCGCTGCGAAGCGCGGGTATTCTGCTAGTTATTGATAATATGAAAAATTAAAAATAAATAAATAAATAATAAACTACTTATCTAATTATTGAATAGAAATGTAATTAGTAAAATGATTTTGGGTCATTGTACCATTATGTTATATTTAAGGGAGAACCAGAACTCTAGCATATAGAAAGCATGGTTAGAATTCACTAAAGGGATAGAATCTTAAATGGGATATACCAAGGTCAGGACTATAAAAATATTTAACTTTACAACTACACACTATTGTCATCAATGAGAAGAAGCAAAAACAAAGGAGTGCTAAGTAACTAACACCTTGGTGAATTATCTAATTTCATAGAAAACAGGAATAGAAAACACATTCATTTATTGAAACTTAGCCAACTTTAACTGTGAGATAAGAGCAAAAGTCATAGCCACAAAAGAGAAAATTTGGTCACTTGTCCAGAAACAAAGGACAGCGTGGAAATGAATGGAAGACAAATGATGGCTGACATGCATTTCAGACAAAATGGACAATCAAATAAAAATGGCTCACCGGAATGCAGACAGCTTCCATTAGAGGCATAGGGACAGGGGAAGAGATACTAGTTTAGGGCACTTCTAATCTATGAACCAAAACAGCTGCCATTCAAGCACCACAGATAGACAAAAAAATATTAACAACAAAATTCCAGGTACTAAATATTTACAGTAGGATCTTATTTTTTAGTAATACAGGTCTGTGGCAAAGCAAAAACAATAAACAAAAAAAATGTGTTAGATATTTGTTATCAGAAATTTCAGAAACTTTTAATTTCAAATAAGTCTTTACTTTTTCTCTAAAAATAAGAAATGGACATCTCTATCCACCTATGTCATCACCTCTATCAGTCTTTACAAATGATATCTCCTGCTTTCTCCAAGCAAAATATTATCAAGAGTACTATGCCACCCATTTTGCTTTAATTTTAGTGGTAGCTGTGACATCACATGCCAATATGTGGACCAATGACCACTACATCACAGTAACATATTAGCCACTCGCACCAGGTGAACACATAGGAACTGGGAAATATATAGTCAAAAAACAAGAGAAGTGCCATATATCAAGCTAAAGAAAATAAGTAAACTTTTTGGATCCCTACAATTCTTTAAATGTAAGATAAGACAGGTAATACAAAAAATAATATCCACCATCAAATTAAAAATACTGTATCTAGACAGGGAGACAGCAGCAAGTTGAGCACATAATTAGAAAAAAAGAAAATTAGATACATCCTCTGATAAAAAAATAACAATTTATTGTATTAGAGTGAAAAGAAAAAATTTAAAACAGCTTGTCTGGTAGAAGAGATAAGACTGTTGCCACCTCTTTAGCAGGATGGTAAAATGGGCAGCCTAGGTTCACGTGGCAGGTTTTGTAGATAAACAGATAATAGGCAGTAGATTAATGATAGCCTCTTCCACAGAAAGCAGCATCTACATAAATTGGTGTTAGGTTTGCTGCTGTGTTTTATCCCTCTTTTCATTTTCCTTTGTTTGTTATTTTCCCCAGAACCTTATGTTCCTTACGTTTTATTTAGTGTTTTTGATATACTCCTGGACATTTTTTTTTCATGTTCCTTTTTGTAGGGATAGGGCTTCTAATGAAATAGCTGCAATTACTTGAGTGCTGTTTAATAACTATTGCTACAGATTATTTAATGTGACATAAGTTGTTTTCAGCTGTGTTCAGCTCCACTCATGCTTCAAATTTTTTTTACCTTTTTATTTATTTACTTATTTTATTTTAAATGTTAGCGAATAACATTCCATACAATCAAGTCACACTTAACAAACCAAAATTCATCCCCCACACAAGACAGGACTGTTTAAAAGCAGCAAGAAAGGAAGAGTATCCTTTTCCCAAAAATGGAAGCTTATTCAAAAATGTTATTGATTTGATCCTGCCATATTGTAAAAAAGTTTTGAACAGATTCTCTAAGTGAGAATTAGATTTTTTTTCAATTTCAAATAGTATAGAACATCACCTACCCACTGACTTAAAAGTGGAGGGGTGGGATTCGTTCCAGTTGAGCAAGATAAGTTTATGCGCTAGTAGTGAAATAAAGGCAATTACAGTTTGATTATCCTTCTCCACTTCAAGTCCATCTGGGAGTACACCAAACACAGCTGTTAATCGGTTAGGAACAATTCTGACACCAGGGCTGTCTGAAAGGCATGCAAACAATTTTGTCCAGAATAATGTTAATTTAGTGCAAACCCAAAACATTTGTCCTAGTGAGGCTGGAGCTAGATGGCAATGTTCACAGGTTGAATCTTGCCCTGGATACATTTTGAACAATGTTAAACAAGATAAATGTGCTCAATAAAAAAATTTAAGTTGAATGATTGAGTGTTTTACCCATATTGAGATGTATGATATGCATGGCTGTCTTCCACTTCTTTTCTGAAATATTAAGTGAAAGATTTCCCATTTTACCCTTGGATCTATGAATGGAAGGGATTTAAAATGTTTTTATGTATTATAGAGATACTATCCGAGACTTCAAAACTGATCAGTATTTCTTCTGGAATAGAAATAGTTGGGAGGTGAGGAAAATTGGGCAGGTTCAGTTTAGCGAAAGTAGTGGAAAAATTGTGCTGATAAGAAGTTAAATTGAAGCTTAATTGTCTGTAAGATGCAAAGACATTTATCTATGTACAAGTTTCTAAGTGTTTTAATTCTGGACATTTTCCAAACATTCAATACTGTGTATGATTGAGACAGTAGAAAAAGGTGGTTGACATGTAGCGGTGCAACAGATAAGAGCTACTCTGTCTTAAAGTGCTTCCTACATTGGTAAATATTCTGAGTGAATGAAGGGCAATTGGAGTATTAGTGTATCAATGTTAATTTGTGTTTACTGGGGCAGAGAGCAGACACTATAAAAAACTATTGCAAGATTTTAATTGTATTGCAGACCAGGCTTGTGTATATTCGTCGATTTGTGTCGATATGCAGGTCTTTATAATAATATGGAAGGTCACTTAGTGCCATGCCCCCTTCTGCTTAGAGTTGCCCTTTGGATGAGTGGATGTTTCAAACTCCAAATAAATATGGTTATGATTGAATCTAATTTCTTAAAAAAAAAAAAAAAAAAAAATTTGTTAATGTATATAGGGATGCTTTGAAATACAAATAAAAGCTTGGGAAGGATGTTGAGATGAAGGGTAGACTATCTATTCATGCGTTTTTTCCACGCAGACAACAAAACTTTGTAAAAAAAAAGAGCTTTATATTTGCTATATATAAATTGATCTGTTAAGTTATTCTGCTACAGAGTTCACTGGAAAAAGCACACTTTTATTCAAATTAATTTTGAGTTCAGATATCTTTTGAAAATCTGCTAGTGCTTTTAGGACTGCTGGCACAGAATTTTGTGGGTCAGATATGTGTAGCAACATATCATTTGTATATAGTTTCAAGTAGTCAGAAATAGTGGTGTTAACACAAACTGTGGCTTCTGAACTAGAACAGAGTAGTTTGATCCATGCACATATGTTTGGGCCTAGGTTTCATAGGTAAATTTATTATATTAAACACACATAAAAAAAGATTAGAAACTAAGTGTCTATCTGTAATACATCCGGTTTGGTTTTATGATATTACAGAAGGAAGCACTTTCTCAATCCTTCTAGCTAGAATTTTGGAGTGTTATCTTAACATCATTATTCAGGAATGAGATTGGTCAATATGATGCACATTGTAGTAAGCCCGAATTTTTCCTAGCAAAGATGGTAATTAATACTTGGTGAAACGTTTGTGGTAGAAGTTTGTTGTGTTTATGTTCTATAAACGTTGCTAATAATAGTGGAGTGAACTTAGTTGAATTTTTTTTTAAATAAATTTCCACTGGGTAGCCATCACATATATCATATCATCAGCTAAGGGGAGGAAAAGTCTGCAGGGATCTGTGGTGTCCGGCGTGAACTTCTCCAAGCAGGAGGCAAGGCTGACCTCCTGGCATTGCAAGCAATCTTTGCTTCCATTTGGGAGACTGGCATCATCCCAACTGACTGGAAAATGGGACTTGTCCTTATCTGGAAAGGGAAGTGTGATCGCCTGGATTGCAGCAACTACAGGGGGATAACACTGCTCTCTGTGCCGGGTAAGGTCCTTGCTAAGGTCATCCTAAATAGGATCTGTGATCACTTGCTCACCTACCAGTGACCAGAACAGTCTGGTTTTATGCCTAAGAAGTCTGGGGGGTTGTCAAGAGGCAGGGCCTGTTAAAGCCCATTGCGGCGATTCTTGTGTGATTTTGGGCTGTACAAAAATAAATTGTATTGTATTGTATTGCATTGTATCTCCATCTGTGTTGATAATTTCTGTTGAACTGTGGACTTCCTGCTTGTGGATTTGTTGTGCTAAAATCTTATTGGTCTTCTATCCATGTTCATAATAATGATGTAGCAATTTAAAGATGAGCTGTTCTGTTTCTTTAGTTGTCAAGAGGTTAAATTCTGGCTGCAAAACCTGCCTTTTCTCATAAAATGCCTCATTTAGAGACCTGGGGCCTTATGTATAAACGGTGCATACGCACAAAAATGTTGCGTGAGAATGTTTCCACGCTCAAATCGTGATGTATAAAACCTAAACTTGACATAAAGCCACGCACATTTCCACGGTAACTCATACCCTGTCATACGCAAGTTCTGTGCTCAGTTTTGCAGACTGGCGGTACCCAGCGTCAAAGCAGTGCTACTATTTCTGTGTGGTTACCCTTTCTTTTTTAGATCCACATCCCTGACACAGCTTTATACATACACTGAAATTAACCGCATATTGTTTATTAGTTTAATGCATCTGATTGTAATTAACCTGTGACAATATAATGGTCCACTGAATGGTCAAACTATTCCAAATACTATAACTGCTTTAGCTTTTTTACTCTCACTGCACCTTCTTCTTCTTAGCTGCTCCTGCTAGGATCATCTTTTTCCATATCACTCTCACTGCACCACTTGGAGTATTTATATTACTGTATCTGAGTGTGAAATCACAGCTGTACAGCAGCTGATTGGAAAGAGAATTATCGGTATACAGCATCAAGCACACGCTGTCTATTTGAACTGCTCTCATACGTCAAATGCTTCAGAGCCCTTCCTGTACTGACCTCGCAGCTCAGAAACTGTTTTATCTAAAGAACTATAAATGCAATTAATCAGTCCATCAAGTGCTCCTTGTAGAACTGTTTGTACTTATAAGTACAATTACCTCACTGTAAACTTGTGATACAGTTTTAATATTTCACTACCTGCACCACTTTATAAAGCGCGTATTTACATATGATGACGATATCATTTTTAAGATGAAATGCAGCAAAATAGGTTTATTACATTATACAGATAAAATTTTAACATCATTTAAATAATCTATATTTTTAATAATTAAACATATGAGGCCACGGTGTCAAAGCGCTAGCAGGCAGCTGGCGCCTAGTTCAGGGACTGTTCCTGCCTCGCGCTGTATTCTTGCTGGGGCTGGCGCGACACTGGAAGATTAGATGGATAGAATAATTAAACATGGACTATGAAGATATTTCAATGTTCCTTAATGTTTTGAAGAATCGGAGTTCTGAGCTTACAGATGGCTTAATGTCTATTGCTGAGCTGACTGTGTGGCGATTGGGTACTTGATAAGAAAAGTTAGGACAGGAATTGCGGGTTAGTATGTTTGAAAGAGACGGTACTGCTGCAATAAATTAATTTCATCGAAGGTCGTGCAAGGTGCAGCAAGTGTCTTACTTGAGGCAGGAACAATCTCTGGACGGGGCGCCAGTTTATCACTATCAAAGCGCCACCCTGTTCCCATGTTTAATACATGCTTTAATTGATATGATATGAATACTGAAATGATATTGAGTATACATCTCAGTATGTTTCCTGTCAGAGGAAGAGAAAGCCCGTTTAAGAAGCACATAGTGATTCACACACATAGAGCACACAGAAGAACACATACAAAACAAAGCATTTAACATGCTACTTTAGTTAAGATGGGATTTCAGAAACTAGTAAATTAAACGATTTCAAGATGAAGTTTACAATGTTCTACTTTAATGACAAAATAAACTACGTGATTAAAGTGGAAATTTCAAGATTAAAGTTGACATTTCAAGGTTTTTTCCCCACTGTGTCCATGTTTCTTTTTCTTTTCTCTGTACCCTAATAAGCTTTCATATGACACTCAGATGGTGGGCTGCGACTCGCCTTTTCACTGTGACTTTGATATCTGACAACCTCTTTTGGGTTTCTCTGACACTCTATGTCACTCGATCAACTTCCTTTTGATGTTTATACCACTGTTTAAACTAACAAATAGTTTGTTTTTCCTTACCTCCACTTGGTATTCGTTGAAATTCTTCTATTTTCCCCCATGCTTTTGTCATTGCCTTTTCACAGAACGCTGAGATTAAGGGCTATTTATATTGATTTGCATAATCAAAGAGGCATAATTCTGGGAGGAGTTGGGGAGTGGTAGCAGGCACATGCACGTGCATTACTTTTCACGCTGACCGGGATTTATGTAGTGGAAGAATATGGAAGTTGGCAAACGCAAAGATTTATGCATCTGGGGCCTCATGCATAAACGATGCGTACGCATAGAAATGTTGTGTAAAAACATTTCCAGGTTCAAATCGCAATGTATAAAACCTACACTTGCCGTAAAGCCACGCACTTTTCCACGGTACCTCATACCCTGTTGTACGCAAGTACTGCCCTCGGTTTTACAGCATCAAAGCAGTGCTACTGTTCTTGTGTGGTTACCCTTTATTTCTTAGAACCACATTTCTGATGCGGCTTTATAAATACACTGAAACTAACCTCATATTGTTTATTAGTGTAATGCATCTGATTGTAGATTACCTGTAACAATATAATAGCCCAGGGAATAGCCATAGTATTCCCAATACCATAACTGCTTTAGCGTTGTTACTCTCACTGAACCTTCTTCTTCTTCTTTTTTCAGCTGCTCCCTTTAAGGGTTGCCACAGCGGATCATCTTTTTCCATATTACTCTCACTGCACCACTCGGAATATTTATATGACTGTATCTGAGTGGGGAATCACAGCAGCAGCTGATTGGAAAGAGAATTATTGGTATACAGCATCAAGCACATCCTGCCAAAGCCACAGCAAAACGTTTCAAAGCCTTTCCTGTACGGACCTCACGGTTCAGAAACAGTTTCATCCCAAGAAACACACTCAATCAATTGCTCCTTGTAGAACTGTTTCTACTTATAAGTACAATTACCCCACTGTAAACTTGCACAACAGTTATAATATTACAAAACCTGCGCCACTTTATAAAGTGCGTATTTACATATGATGACGATATTTTTAAGATGAAGTGCAGCAAAATATGTTGATTATATTATACAGATAAAACTTTAACTTCATTTAAATAATCTGTATTGTTAATAATTAAACATGTGAGGACACGGTGCAGCAGCGCTAGCAAGTTCACGTATTGTTCCTGCCTCACGCTGTATATTTGCTGAGTCTGGCGCAACACTGGAAGGATAGATGAATAGAATAATTGAACGCAAACTATTAAGATATTTCAATGTTCCTTAAAAGTTTTGAAGAATCGTCGTTGTAAGCTTACAGATGGCTTAACGTCTATTACAGAGCTGATTGTGTGATTGGGTATTTGGGGAAAGAAAAGTAACGACAGGAACTGGAGGTTAGCACATTTGAAAGAGACAGTACTGCTACAATAAATTACGTATTTCATCGAAGGTCGCACATGGCGCAACAGCATCTTGTGTGAGATATGAACAATCACTGTGCCATCGTGTTTCCATGTTTAATAACATGCTTTCATTCCAATCATCATGAAAATGATATCACATATACATCTCAGTATTTTAATTATTCAGAGAGCTGTAATATCACGAATGTAATGGATTCTGTGTCCTGTCAGAGAAAGAGAATGAACAGAAGCAGGTAGTGATTCACACACATAGAGCACATTGAAGATCAAATACAAAACAAAGCATTTAACGTGCTACTTTAGTTATGATGGGATTTAAGAAACTAGTAAATTAAATGAATTTAAGATGAAGTTTAAGATGTTCTACTTTAATGACAAAATAAACTACGTGATTAAAGTGGAAATTTTGAGATTAAAGTTGACATTTCGTGCTTTTTTCCCACTGTGTGCCTGTTTTTTTTTATCTGTACCCTAATAAGCTCAGACGGTGGGCTACAAGTCGCTTTTTCACGGCGACTTTGATATGTGACTTCTTTTTTATTTTGGCACTGTGTGACTTAGTGAACTTGAGCTTTCGAGTTTCTCCGACACGCTATGTCACTCGATCAACTTCCTTTTGTTGTTTATTCCACTGTTTAAATCAACAAATATTATGGTATTTGCTGAAATTCTTATATTTTCCCCCGTGCTTTTCCCATTGTCTTTTCACAGAACGCTGAACTTAAAGGCTATTTATATTGATTTCCATATTCAAAGAGGCATAATTCTGGGAGGAGTTTGGGCGGGACAGCACGCGCGTGCACAATAATTTTTCACGCTGACCGGGATTTATGGAGCGGAAGAACACGGAAGTTGGAGTACGCAAAGAATTATACATCTGGATTTTTCTGTGCGTAAGCACATTTCTGCTTTTGTGCTTACGTCATGTTATAGTGTGAATTCTATGCAAGGCGTTATGCATGTGGCCCCTGGATTTTGTTGTGCGTACAAACATTTCCGCTTTTGTCTGTACACCATGTTTTAGTGTGAATTCTATGCACGGCGTTATGCATGAGGCCCCTGGAGTCTCATGTATAAACGGTGCGTATGCACAAAAATGTTGCGTAGGACCGTTTACATGCTCATATCACGATGTATGAAAACTAAACTTGGTGTAAAGCCACGCACATTTTCACACCAGCTGTTCCCATGTGGTTTCCCTTTGTTTTTTAGATTCACATCCCTGATGTGGCTTTATCAAATACACTGAAATTAACCGCATAGCATTTATTAGTTTAATTTATCTTATTGTAATCAACCTGTAACAATATATTGGCCCACGGAATTACCAAACTGTTCTAATTACCACAGCTGCTTTAGCGTTATTAATCTCGGTGCACCACTCAGAGTAATTTAACCCACTGTATTAGAGTGTGTAATCACAGCTCAACAGCACCTGATTGGAAAGAGGATTATCAGGATACAGTGTCTAGCATACACTGCCTTGGCCATGTGCACAGTGTATCTGAACTGCCCCATACTGTAAACACTTCAGAGCCTTTCCTGTTGGGACCTTGCAGTTCAGAAGTAGTTTCATTGTGAGCTAAACGCACTCAATCATTCCATCAAGTGCTCCTGGTAGAACTATTTGTACTTATAAGTACAATTACCTCACTTTAAACTTGCACTACAGTTGTAATATTGCATAACCTGAGCCACTTATGCTTGCATATTGTATGTTTTTTATAGTTTTTTTATCGCATTATTATTAGCGGTTTGGAGAATGACTGACTGACTGTTATTGTTGTTATATTACTATTCTATAGGGAAATATGTTCATGGAGGATTTGCATATTGAATCTCATTGTAACATATAATAACAATAAAGGAATTCAATTCAATTCAATAGAAGAGAGCGCGTATTAATAGATGATGATGACTGGCTTGTAAATCAATTTAGATTTCCAATTGCTATCTTCTTAAAGCTCTTGATATCACTTTTAAGGTGAAATTCAGTGAGAAGTCAAGCAAAATGACACATTTTATTGACTAACTAAAAAGATTACAATATGCAAGCTTTCAAAGCAACTCAGGCCCCTTCTTCAGGTAAGATGTAATGTAGTAAAGTATATATATTGTACAGATACATTTTTAACTTCATTGCGGCAGAGGGATTGCTCCTGCCTTGTGCTGTATGTTTGCTGGGACTGGCATGACCCTGGATGGATAGATGGATTGGATAATTAAATACGAAGATATTTCAATGTTACTTAAAAGTTTTGAAGAATTAGCTTTCTAAGCTTACAGATGGCTTGACATTTATTAAAGAGCTGATTGTGTGGCAATTGGTTACTTGGAGAAGAAAAAGGAAGGACAGAAATTGGGGGTTAGTATGTTTGAAAGAGACAATACTGTGGCAATAAAATATTTTATCGAAGGTCGCACATGGCCATTTACACGAGGCCCCAAGTCTGGATTTAAAACACAATTAAAGTCTCCGGTCATTATAAATTTATGAGTATTCACATTAGGAATAGATGCAAATAAATTTTGAATGAAATCTCTATCATCCATGTTAGGTGAATAGATATTTATCAGAATCACTCTAGTATGAAACATTTTGCCAATTACCATGACATATTGCCCTTCAGGATCAGATACTACGTCTGATACTACAAATGGAATTGTTCTGTATATTAAGATTCCAAAACCCCTAGTTTTCTTTGTATAGCTGGAGTGAAAAATGTGGCCAATACAAACTCTTTGCAGCTGAAACTGGTCCTTTCTTATTAAGTGAGTCTCCTGTAAAAATACTATCTTGGCATTTATACATGTAGGTAAGAGAATACATATTTTCTCTTTAATTCATGATTGAGACCTTTGACATTCCAGCTCACAAAGTTTACTGTTTGGTTCTAGAAACATTGCTTCTGAACGTTTGTTGCCTGGAAGTCTGTCTGTTCCAGGTCAGTCTCTGACAGGCCGAACCATTAACCTGAGCCTGATTAATACTTTGATAAAACATTAGCTGCCTTATTCTTTTCCTTTTATTTATGTTCCCTTTGTTTGCTACTCATGCATATTTATACTTGCATGTAATGTAATTAAATCGTCTGAGGAAGAGTAAATACAGGATGATAGTAAAAAAAAAGGTAAAATAAAACCCCTGCTAACAAAGCTCTGTGTAGACGTACATCTTCTACAACAGACAAGACCAACAATGTGGCTTTTCTGACAATTAAATCATTGTAGTTCCCCTTGACATCCAACCACACTTGTTTGTACTCATTCAGCTACCTTACTGTGCAGCATTTAAGGTAATATCCTCAAGTGTATATGGAAAGAGTGGCCAATATAAATTTTAAATAATCTTTAGTTATTGTGCTGTGTATACCATAACAGTTACTCAACTATAATTTTCTGCTTTGCAAAACAAAATCTGCTAAATAAATGGATCATAGGATTCCCTAATGTGATTGGCTTTATGGACGGAATTAACTCCTGCATCAAAGCATCAAACATGAAGAAAGGAGACAATGATTATATAGAAAAGATCATTCTATAGCATCAACGTTCAGATACAGAAAGAGGTCCAAGTGTGTAGATGAAATACTCTTTTCAAATATTTGTGTGACAACTTCATCTGACACTGTAGAAATGGGTGGGTTAGAAGAGCAACCTCCTCGGATGCCCTATATACATGGCTTGTCTTTACCCAGCCTAAGGGTCAGCTCCTTGGTTAGGGTGAAGCTAAAGGCTGAGAACATGTAGCTGTGGGTGCACAAGGCAGGATCAAGCATGGGTAAAACGCATTATGAAAGGATTCTTTCAGTCCAAATGTTCGTTTTAAAAGAAATAGTGAAAGTTCAAAGCAAATAAACCACACAAGAATAAAAGAGAAAAGTTTGTTAGGAACGTAGAATAAAAAGTAAAAGAAAAAGAGAAAATGTGTTTCTTATTATTATATTGTAAAACTAAATCCAATTCTTAAGTGCATATAACGTTTCAAGTAAGGTTACAGCATCAGGGATATATGATATTTCACTACACAATGTTTATATGAATTTCAGTGATTCAATGTCTTGCACATTTACTTTGTCAGTAATCTTCCTCCATGCCGTGTCCTTTTCCTTAGCAGCAGCTGCTCTTTTGCACCTTTTTTAGTGTCATGGCTGACTCCCTCTGTTTTTACATCCCGTAATCTATGACAGTTTGGCTGTTTAGTGCTCAATTCATGCAGGCTTCTAAGGTTTACTGTGAGCATATGTTAATCTGAACTGGGGCCTCATGCATAACGGCATGCATAGAATTCACACAAAAACATGGCACATGGACAAAAGCAGAAATGTGCGTATGCACAAAAAAATCCAGATGCATTAATCTGTGCCTTCGCCAACTTCCACGTCCTTCTGCTACATAAATCCCGGTCAGCATGAAAAGTAAAGCACTTGCATGCGCCTGCCACCACTCCCAAACTCCGCCCAGAATTATGCTTCTTTGAATATGCAAATCAATATAAATATCCCTTAAGCTCAGCATTCTGTGAAAAGGCAATGGCAAAAGCACGGGGGGAAACAGAAGAATTTCAGCGAATACCAAGTAGGAGGCAAGGAAAAATGTACTATTTGTTGGTTTAAACAGTGGTATAAACAACAAAAGGAAGTTGATCGAGTCACATAGAGTGTCGGAGAAACTCGAAAGCTCAAGTTCACAAAGTTGCACAGTGCCCGAAATAAAAAAGTTGTCAGATACCAAAGTTGCCATGAAAAGGCGAGTTGTAGCCCACCATCTGAGTGTCATATGAAAGCTTATTATGGTACAGAGAAAAGAAAAAAATATAGGCACACAGTGGGAAAAAACCTCGAAATGTCAACTTTAATCTCAAAATTTCCACTTTAATCATGTAGTTTATTTTGTCATTAAAGCACAACATCACATAAACTTCATCTTTAAATTGTAATTTATTTGAGCAGTACTGTCTCTTTCAAACGTACTAGCCCCCAATTCCTGTCCTTCCTTTTCTTTCTCCAAATACCCAATCGCCACACATTCAGCTCTGTAATACATGTAAAGTCATCTGTAAGCTGAGAATGCCAATTCTTCAAAACTTTTAAGGAACATTGAAATATCTTTGTAATACATGTTTAATTATTCTATCCATCTATCCTTCCAGTGTCGCACCAGCCCCAGCAAGAATACAACGGGAGGCAGGAACAATCCCTGAAATAGCTAGCCTTGTGACACTGTGTCCTCACATGTTTAATTATTAACAACATAGATTATTTAAATGATGTTAACATTTTATCTGTATAACGTAATAAACATATTTTGCTGCATTTCATCTTATAAATATCGTCATCATATGTAAATAAGCGCTTTATAAAGTGGCTCAGGTTGTGCAATATTATAACTGTATCGCAAGTTTACAGTGAGATAATTGTACTCATAAGTACAAACAGTTCTACAGAGCACTTGATGGACTGATTGAGTGCATTTATAGTTCTTGGGATGAAACTGTTTCTGAACCACGAGGGCCATACAGAAAAGGCTCTGAAGCATTTTCTTGTATGAAAGCAGTTCAAATAGCGCATGGCTGAGGCAGCGTGTGCTTTGATGCTGTATACCAATAATTCTCTTTCCGATCAGCTGCTGTAGATCTGTGATTCCACACTCAGATACAGTGGGATAAATACTTGAGAGTAACAACACTAAAGCAGCTATGGTATTTGGAATAGTTTGGCCATTCCATGGACCATTATATTGTTACAGTTTAATTACAATCAGATGCCTTAAACTAATAAACCATATGCGGTTAATTTCAGTGTATTTAATAAAACTGAGTCAGGGATGTGGATCTAAAAAAGAAAGGGAAACCACACTGGGACAAAAGTACCGCTTTTACGCTGGGTGCCGCCAGTTTGCAAAACCGAGCAGAGAACTTGCATACTCCAAGCATTTAGCTGGCATGAAAATGTGCGTGGCTTTATGCCAAGTTTAAGTTTTATACATTGCGATGTGAGCGTGGAAACAGGCCTTCACAGCATTTGTATGCGTACTCACCGTTTATACATGAGGCCCCTGGTGACCCGAGAATTCAACTCCTTATGAACAACCATCCACTGGAGAGCAGCATGGTTTGTGATCAGGATGAACTCTCGACCCAAAAGGTAGTACTGCAGTTGGTTCAGCTACCCATTTAATCACCAGGGCTTCCTGTTCTACCGCGGCATACCTGGTCTCCCGGTCAAGCAGTTTCTGGCTCAGTTACATCATAGATAGATAGATACTTTATATTAATCCCAAGGGGAAATTCCAATAATCCAGCAGCAGTATACTGATAAAAAACTAAAATAAAATAAAAAAAAAACAATATTAAGTTAAAGAGTAATAAAAATGCATGTAAAAACAATAACTTTGAATAATGTTAGCATTTACTCCCCCGGGTGGAACTGAAGAGTCACATAGTGTGGGGGAGGAACAATCTCCTCAGTCTGTCAGTGGAGCAAGACAGTGACAAAAGTCTGTCACTGAAGCTACTCCTCTGCCTGGAGATGACACTGTTAAGTGGATGCAGTGGATTCTTCATGATTGACAGGAGTTTGCTTAGTGCCCGTCGCTCTGCAACAGATGTTAAACTGTCCAGCTTTATTCCTACAATAGAGCCTGCCTTCTTAACAAGTTTGTCCAGGGGTGAGACGTCCTTCTTCTTTATGCTGCCTCCCCAGCACACCACCGCGTAGAAGAGGGCACTCGCCACAACCGTCTGGTAGAACATCTGCAGTATCTTATTGCAGATGTTGAAGGATGCCAACCTTCTAAGAAAGTATAGTCAGCTCTGACCTTTCTTACACAGAGCATCAGTACTGGCAGTCCAGTCCAATTTGTCATCTAACTGCACTCCCAGGTATTTATAGGTCTATACCCTCTGCACACAGTCTCCTCTGATGATCACAGGGTCCATGAGGGGCCTGGGCCTCCTAAAATACACCACCAGTTCCTTGGTCTTGCTTGTCTTCAGGTGTAAGTGGTTTGAGTCACACCATTTAATAAAATCTTTGATTAGCTTCCTGTACTCCTCCTCCTGCCCACTCCTGATTCAGCCCACAATAGCAGTGTCATCAGCAAACTTTTGCATGTGGCAGGACTCCGAAACGTATTGGAAGTCTGATGTATATAGGCTGAACAGGACCAGAGAAAGTACAGTCCCCTGCGGCGCTCCTGTGTTGCTGACCACAATGTCAGACCTGCGGTTCCCAAGACGCACATACTGAGGTCTGTCTGTAAGATAGTCCACGATCCATTCCACCAGGTGTGAGTCTACTCCCATCTCAGTCAGCTTGTCCCTAAGGAGCAAAAGTTGGATGGTGTTGAAGGCACTAGAGAAGTCCAAAAACATAATTCTTGCAGCACCACTGCCTCTGTCCAGGTGGGAGAGGGATTGGTGTAGCATATAGATGATGGCATCCTCTGCTCCCACCTTCTCCTGGTATGCGAACTGCAGAGGGTTGAGGGTGTGGCGAACCTGTGGCCTCAGGTGGTGAAGCAGCAGCCGCTCCATGGTCTTCATCACATGTGATGTCAGAGCAACAGGCTGGAAGTCATTCAGCTCACTAGGACGTGATACCTTTGGGACTGGGGTGATACAAGATGTTTTCCAAAGCCTCTGGACTCTCCCCTGTTCCAAGATCAGGTTGAAGATGCGCTGTGGAGGACTCCCCAGTTCCAACGCACAGGTCTTCAGCAGTCATGACGATACACCATCTGGATCCACTGCTTTACTGGCACGAAGTCTCCTCAGCTCTCTGCTCACCTGTGCTGCTGTAATTGTGGGTGGGGATGTCTCACCTATGCTGGTATCAGAAGAAGGATGGTTGGAGGATGAAGTACTCCAAGGTGAGAGTGGGTTAGGGTGGTCAAACCTGTTAAAGAAGTTGTTCATTTGGTTTGCTCTCTCCATGTCTCTCTCGATGGTGGCACCCCGCTTCGAGCTGCAGCTAGTGATGATCTTCATCCCATCTCACACTTCCTTCATGCTGTTATTCTGCAATTTCTGCTCCAGCTTTCTCCTGTACTGCTCCTTCGCCGCCCGGAGCTGGACTCGGAATTCATTCTGCACACGCTTGAGCTCATGCTGATCACCGCCTTTAAAAGCCCTTTTCTTCTGGTTCAAAAGGGCCTTGATGTCACTTGTAATCCACGGCTTGTTGTTAGCATAGCAGCGTACTGTTCTTACTGGAACTACAATGTCCATACAGAAGTTGATGTAATCAGTTGTGCAGTCAACAGCCTCTTCAATGTTCTCACTATGTGACCCCAGCAGTATATACCAGTCTGTAGTTCCAAAGCAGTCTCTCAGAGCCTGCTCTGCCTCAGGGGACCACTTCCTGAATGATCGTGTGGTTGTAGGTAGCGCCTTCACTCTTGGTTTGTAGTGAGACTGAAGCAGAACCAGGTTATGATCTGCTTTCCCAAGCGCAGGCAGCGGGGTGGCACTGTATGCGTCTTTAACGTTTGCATACAGTAGGTCAATTGCCCTATTTCCCCGGGTGCTACAGTCCACATACTGGGAGAAGGCAGGTAATGTTTCATGTAATCAAGGGGTGTTCAGCACCATCAATGCTCTTGCTTGGCATGGCTCCAATACCTATGTCCGAAGCATCGATCTGGAGAATAAAAGGAGAAGAAAAGTCAGGAGTTCTCAATATAGTGGCAGAAGTAAGGGCTTCTATTAAGTCACAAAATGCAAGTTCCGTTTTCATGTCCCATACCACATTAAAAGGGGCCCTTTTCTTTTTAAGATCAAACAAGGGTGCAGCTCTTTCTGAAAAACGAGGTACAAACTGGCAGTAGTAACTCTAGCTCCCGTCTTTGTTGAGGGGCCAAATTGGATCCAAGATGAAGAGAAGTGTTTTGCGAGAAAAGGGAGTGGGGTTGATCAGAGAGAGGTCTGAGTTCCCTGTCCTTCCACGGTTTCAACAGATTGACATGATAAACCCGCTCAGTCGGTTAACGATTTGGTTTTTTAACCAGATAGTCTATGAGATCTTTTCTCTCCTTAAACTCATATGGGACTTGCTAATGGGCCAATAATTTCGAGTGACAAGATGGTACGAGCAACATGACACGACCCCCAGGGAGGAACTCCCACAGGGAGCTGCTTTTATTGTAATTCCGTGATTGTGCTGATTAAGCCTTTTCCATGTGTTCTTGTAGGATGGGTCGAATTTTCTTAAATCTATCATGCAATTGAGTGATATACTCTAAAATGTTAATGGAGGGAGGAGCCTCTCCTTCCTAACCTTCCTTTAGTATGTACAAAATACCTCGGGGATGTCGTCCGTATAATAACTCAAAAGAGGAAAACCCAGTCGAGGCTTGTGGCACCTCCCGGTAAGCAAAAAGTACAAGGGGGAGTAGCTGGTCCCAGTTCCTCTCATCCTCACTGACTACCTTGCAGAGCATGTGTTTGAGGGTTTGATTGAACCTCTCTACTAGACTGTCCGTCTAAGGATGATAAACAGATGTCTTAAGATGCTTAATGTATCTGATGTAAGAGGGGTGCCCTGGTCCATAAGGACTTCCTTTGGGATCCCTACTCTGGAAAAGAGCCATACCAATTCCCGTGCGATATTCTTGGAATTAGTTGTGCGCAGGGGAACAGCTTCTGGAAACCGAGTAGCATAATTCACCATGACTAATATATATTTGTGGCCTCTTGCCGAGGGATCTATTGGCGCTTTTCCACTGCATAGTACGGCACGACATGGTTCAGTTCAGCTCACTTTTGGGGGGTTTTCCACTGGGAACAGTACCTGGTACCTGGTCCTTTTTTTAGTACCACCTCAGCCGAGGTTCCAAGCGCGCCGAACCGTTACCAAAACGTGACGTGTAAACTCTGCTGGTCACTGATTGGCCGGAGAAAATCGTCATTACTGCGTCACTGAACTTGCGACACGAGACACAACAGACCCGCTAGATGTTTAGCACAGCCAGCGAAGGTTCGGACGCACCATTTTGTTTTAACCAAAAATGGCTGTTTCGTGGTCTATTGAGGAAGTACAGACGTTCCTCTCGTTGGTAGCCGAGGAGCGGATCCAGCGAGAGCTGGATGGGGCGACGCGGAATGAAAAAGTTTTTCATCCACATGCCGAGAATGAAGAACACCATTCCGTCAATATGCTCCATTGTTGTGTGTTTGTTTGTGGCGCGTTTACGATGATGTCACGGCAGTAGAGGCGGCGCAACTATAACGACACGTGAATAATCCCGCCCACTTTAAAGCGGTACTGAACTGCAGTCGAAACGCAAACCGAGCTGAACTGAGCCGAACCAAGGTGAGCTGTACTGAACCGTGCTGTGCCGTACTATGCAGTGGAAAAGCGCCATAAGAGAACAACGAGATCAACACTGACTCTCTCAAATAGAATGTCAATTAGAGGAAGAGGAATAAGAGGAGCACAATCCATAGGGGGTATCTGACAGACATTCCGGGATGGAATAACAAAATCGTTGGACCTTCTCATTTATTCCAGGCCAAAAGAATCAGAGTTTAAGCCTTTGTAACATTTTTTCCGCACTTAAGTGGGCACCTAGGAGGTGGGCATGTGCTAGTTCACAAACAACCTGCCGAAAGGTTCACGGTACTAGCAACAGTGTCCTTACCACCCTTTAAGCTCCATTACTTGGTATGACAGATCATTTCTTAACACAAAGTAGGGTCCTTGTGGCATTGGATTGTGTGTGGGTTGCCCATCAACTGAAACATTAGGGAATCATTGTTACACTGTTCTCATCTGAAAGAGAAGGGTGTGGATCTAAACTGAAATTCTAATGTACATAAAGGATTCTCACTGACAACAAGAGATGGGGTCTCAATTCCAGTGACTTCCCTGGCAGCTACTTCCGGGTCGGTCGATGGTGTGGCGATCTTGTTCTCCTGAGTGTCAGCATCATTTTCAGGGGCTGGGGAACATGCCTGGTCAGAAGATATTCTATCGATTCTATCCAGCTTGTTTTTGGAAGTGGTCCTTTTCATACCACATTTATTCTCAGACCAGTCTCATCCTAATATAACCAGATAGGCAGGGTCAGGCAGCACCACAACTAGTAGTTTTACAACAAAACAATCAGCGGACTTATAATACCTGGTCTTGGATTTTAGAAATAGTTACTGTAGGATAAACTGACAAGCAACAACAAAAATGTTACTCAATGAGTCTAACATTGCCACCGCCTGTTGTCCATCCACTAAGACCACTCCTGTAAGGGGCGGATAGAGGATTAGACAATGCACAGTACCTTTCTCCCCTAGCCCAAGAACAGTCCATCGGCTCCATGGATGACGGACAAGTGGTGAACAAGTGCCCTATGAAACAGTAGGGAAGACTTAGCAATTTTTCCTTGGGTTTAACCGGATGCTCTGTGAGTCGACGGTAGAGCTCAGTAGTAGTGGCGGTTTGGCGGCTGCCTGGTGACGCTTGATCAACTCAATAAGGGCGTTCATGTTCTTCTATAGTAGTTTTTGGACCTGCTGGGTGAGGTAGTCTGGCATAGCATTGAGGGCTTTGCAGGTGAGTTTGTTCACTACTTTCCTCGAATTGTTGACATCTGGCCTTAGCCAGCAGTCCAGTTTGCCCCAGATGTGAAATGCCTGGGCCCTAGCAGGCCGGTCAGGATCAAATTTGCAATGCTGCCACTCGGTGCTGCCATAGTATTTAAATATCTTGCCTCTCAAGGTGTCATAATCGGCGACTTCCTCCTCAGGGAGATCATAAAAAGCCTGCTGGGAGTCCCCACTCAGGCTTGAGTACGTGGGCCCATTCTGTCTCTGATAAGCGATTGCGGGCTGCTGTGCGCTCAAAAATCAACAAATATGACTCAATATCATCCCCCTCTGATAGAGCTACCAAAGGAAGAGTGGGAGGCCGAGCCTCTGATTCAGCTAGTTGTGTCCAGGTTTCTGCCAGTTGTATTTTAATCGTCTGGAGCTCAGTCAGGATTAAGCCCAAGACGTTGTTCAGGCCCTGCTATTCTGATATACTTCGAAAAAAAAATCCTGCCGACTACGTCAATCTGTGAAGAAATAAAGGCACAGAGAAACAGATTAAGGGTTAGGGATCCGTTCCTGTAAACTATTGGAGGTTCAGGCAGTTGATAAGCACTGATACATGGTCAGAATGCATAAATATGACAGTTGACATTGGAACAAATGATAAACAAAGTTTTTATGGCGTCGTGGCCAGAAGTACTACAGTGACAGAGAAAATGAGGATGACGTGAATAGACTGTGACAGAGATGACATCATCAGGGCTGGAGGTGAGGACATCGGAGATGCAGGATGGGTAATCAGAGATGGACAGGATGTGGAAGTGGAGTTATTTCTTTGTGTTGGGAAGCCATTTTTGGGAAAAGAATTCAAGCTGTGACAGATGGATCTTGGATTTTTTTTTGGATCTTTGGATTTTCTGGTGAGGACGCCAGAAAGGCATTAATACGTTGCCACATACCCCCATCTCACGTTCTTTCGTGCTCCATCGGGCCCGTTGGCTGCCCCCTATTCGTGCGTGTGAGACAATTTATATATATATATATATATATATATATATATATATATA
>JANRMT010062808.1:57603670-57648514 GCA_026402145.1 Polypterus bichir lapradei | reverse complement strand
ATATATACACACAGGGCTATTCAAATTGAAAGAGCAGATTTTTAAAATTTATTTCAAACAAATTGTATAAGACAAAAACACATCCATACAGTGATGTGCGGAATGTGTTTCTGTCTTACAGTTTGTTTCAAATAAATTTTTCAAATCTGCTCTTTCATTTTGAATAGCCCTGTATACGAGGTCTGTCTATTAAATAACGAGATGGACACAATAACTCACTTTTATCTACATAACAATTCTAATGCTTGTCCCCTTCAAATGATTCCCCATTCGCAATTACGCACCGATGCAGTCTTGGTTTCCACTAGTCAAAGGCATGGAATAGATCCGTTTCTGTCAACTGTTTCAAGACATGTTCTTCTTTACTTAGTTAGTGTATTCATTGACTCAAAGCATGTTTCTTTTAGCACCAATTTCAATTTAGGAAAAACACATTTGCACAAGACATGCAGTCTTCCCTGTAAGCCTCAGTAAACATTTGAAAAGACATTCAAATTGACATGTTAATCAACTTTTAAACTTAGCATGATTCCATCACACAAGGAGAAACACAACTGCATTATATGGTGACAGACAAACAACTAAACGGCAGAGGCTGGTGTTGTGTGGCAAGTGCTCATAATCAGTTCTCACTGCTTTGTTTAAGAGATAGAAACACAGTCTTATTATTTAATAGACAGACTCATATATATGTAAAAATCAATACATCCTTCTTTATGGCTTTTTAATCTAAAAGTTAAAGCAGATCTATGCCAAGTTGTCTAAATTAATTAAAAATATATAATACAAAATAACTAATCACATAACTATTAATCTATTTTAATATGACACATGTAAATCATTACTTGTGCAGCCAGTTGGTTTTAGTAGTAACATCATTAGTTAAATGAAGATCACCTTTCTGCAGTCTACTATAGGAATATCAATTGATTGTAATATAAATGTCTCTTTTTTTTGGTAGGTCCAACTTGTGATGAGTCAGTATCTTGATCAAACATATACAATAAACACAAAAGAAAATTTCAGTCAACCCCATCAATAGGTGATTGAAAAACTCAAGTCAGGTGATGGAGACAAGAAAATATTCAAGTCAGTGAATATCCCTTGGAGTCCAGTTGGAGTATGAGGCATTTGTAAGTCTATCTACAAACTCAATAACTGAGTGATTGTAAAATAATAAGACTAGTGAGGGAGGCCATCAAGAGATTTATAACTCTAGAGGAGTTATAAGCACCAGTGTCTGAGATTGGAGAGACTGCGCATACAGCAACTGTGGTTCACCGTAACCTGGAAGAATTCTATATGATCTGATGATATTAAAACTGGGCTTTTTTACCATTAGACTAATTCCATGGCTGATATAGGCCAAACACTTAGTATCAAAAAAAAATACTATCCCTACTGTGAAGATTAGTGGTGGTAGTATCATACTGTATGGAGGCTTCTCTGCAGCAGGCCCAGGAAGGCTTGTTAGGGTACAGGGTAAAATGAAAGCATCAAAATACAGGGAAATCCTGGAGGAAAACCTGAAGCATTCTGTCTTCCAGCAAAGCAGCAGCTCAAAGAATAAAGTCAAAGCTGCACTTTTAAAGGGAGTTCACTCATGATGTTCATGCAACCTGACAGATCTTGAGCAGTTTAGCAAAGAAGAATGGGAAAATATGGCAGTGTTCAGATGTGCAAAGATGATAGAGACCTGTTGATGCAGACTCAAGGCTGACATTTCTGCCTAAAGTGCATCTACTAACTATTAACATGAAGTGGGTAAATATTGTGATCAGTTATTTTGTGTTTTATATGTGTAATTAATTTAGATCATTTTGTAGAGATCTGTTTTCCATTAGATATTAAATATTCTTTTTAATATCAGAGTTGAAATTCAAAATTTAAATATCACTCCGCTAAATTAAGTTGTTTTTGATCACTAATTAATTACATTTGATTTGGTTCTACCCTTACAAATAACTTCACAGATTAAAACAAAGTCAGTGAAACATCTAGGTTGTAACCCTACTTCAAAATTTGTAAATATCTGAGTAAATCAAGTGAAATTGTGGAAACCAATTTAGATCAGCTCCCCTTAACACAAAAATGATTAAAACACATAGAAACGTACCCTGGTTTAAATTAGAGTGTTGGAAATTAGAGCATACAGTAGATGGAGAACAACAAAACTGAAGGTCTTCTGAACTGGATGGACAGAAAGTGTTAAAAAGTATAAAAAAGCTCTCTTTAAATATCTGCTCAGACTACTATTCTAAAATAATAGAGAACAAAAATAATAAACTTTGTGTACTGTTTAGAACATTGGCTAATCTAACAAATGGGGATTCAGAACTACAGTGCAAAATACTTACAGACATTAGCAGTACAGACTTTATGAATTTCATTAATGAGAAAATAAAGAATATAAGATCCCATATCTCAGCATCACATTGCAAGCCTAATATTATCTTGGCAAACCCTGCCTCACCTTGCATTCAACACTTTAGAAATTCTAATGTTGTAACAGAACAGGAAGCCTTAACTTTAATTTCTAAAATGAAACTTGTTCCTTAGATCCAGTGCCAACAAAGCTAATAAAAAGCTTATGTCCTGGCAGCACCTATTCTTAGCATTATCAATAGCTCTTTACTGAATTAGGCAGTTCTTAGAGAAATAAAAGTGTCCGTTATCAAAGCATTACCTAAAATGCCAGACCTAGACTCTCTCATACAGTACACTTAATAATTATAGCCCCATTTCAAATTTACTCTTTCTCTGTAAAATATTTGAAAAAGTAGTTGCCAATCAATGTCAGTCTCACCTTACACATCACAATTTATTTGAAAAATTGTAATCTTGCATCCACACCAGTCATAGTACAGAAAGGCACTAACGTGTTATAAGTGAGATTCTCATGTCCTCTAGTGAAGTAAATTCCACTATAATTATGTTGTCATATTTAAGTGCAGCATCTGATACCATTGTCCATTCCATTCTACTACAAAGGCTGAAAAGTGGCATTGGGCTCAGGGGGCACTATCTTACTTGGTTTATCAAATCAATTCCAGTACATAAAAAAAGTGTTAACAATAATTCATCATCATACTCATATGTTAAATATGGTGTTACATAAGACTCAGAATTGAGACCTTTACTGTTTTAATTTTACATGCTTTCACTTAGAGATATTATTAGAAAGCAATGCTAATTTTCACTCATAAGGAGATGACATCCAGTTATACCTTTCTTTTAGACCAACTGACGTTTCTCTGATGTCCGTAATTAGATGGGATAAATCAGTGGATAGTTGAGAACTATTGGTCTTTGAACATACATAAAACAGAAATATTATTAGAGGGAATGATGCTGATCGTAACAATATGTTATTTTTATTTAAATCAGTTAGAATCAACATTACTGAATCGGTCCTCAATCTAAACGTTATCTTTGACAATAGCATGTCTGTTCTGTCACCGTCAGTTATGTTCTAACGGTCTGTCGACCTCTTGTAATCTTAATGCTGCTGCTGTGGGAAACAGGAAGTGAAAGTGACAGGAAGTGAGTGCAGCAGAGTAAGCATGGTTACAGTTTCACACCATTTATGTGATTAAGCATTCCCAACATCACTCAGTGGTTCTGAGAATTATTCCATAAAGTTGCTTATCTTGCTGGATAATTGAACAGGAGATTCAGCAAGGCCAGCACAATGTCATTTAAAGCACACATTACAAAACTATTCAAAACATGCTTTTCTATGATTAAAATGTTGAAAAATTGAGGTCGTTTCTAAATATGCTGGATACCGAGAAGTTAAATTTATGCATTTATTTTGTTTATTTTATTTATTGATTACTGCAATGTGGTATTCACTAGCTGTTCAAATCATTCTTTATACAGCTTTCAGTTTATTCAGAATGCTGCTGCAAGAATTATTACAAGAGCAAGAAAATACAAACATAACTCCAGTTCTTAAGTCCTTACACTGGCTCTAGGTTAAGTTTAGGGCAGATTTCAAAATCCTTCTTTTAACATTTAAAGCCAAGGCTCTATTTACTTTATCTGAAAGTATCATTACTTAGAAAACAGAGTGCACAGATGGCCATTTTTTGTGTTGTGAGGTGCCTTTCACACAACCTGGTGATGCTAAAAAACTTGTCTTCTGATTGGTTTGTGACTTTGGGTCTGCCATATTTCTTCCTGTTAGTGTTTCTTCCAGTTTACAATTGCCTTTAGATTGTGTAGGACACCTTACTCACTGACACCTTGATATTTTTGCAGTTCATCTTAATGAAAGGCCTACATTTAAGGGTAATAATGCTCTGTTTCATGTCACTTGCTAATTGCTGTTGTCTTGCCAATATAACGGGAATTTACAACTTTCTACAGTGTATAATATTGTTCAAGTAGTACTTCAGAGGGTGCAGTGACACAGTCTTTTCCGGCTCTGCTTTAAGACAGACAAAGGGTTTTTAAGTAATCAACAGAAGTTGGGACACCAATACAAATGGTTTGCTTCAACTTGCAAGGCCTAATTTGCTTTAATTACTGCAGAATATCTGTAGGTTATAACCTATTAGGTGTTCCCTGAAGAAGTATTTCCTTTTTCTTAGCTTTTGCTAACTTAAAGTTTAAGTTTAAAACAGTGGAATTTTACTGCTTACCTTTTCACTATTTTAGGTCATTCATTGCATTTCAACTGATTTAATTTGAAGAAAAACTAGAAAAAACTGAGGTGTTCTAAAACTTTTGACCAGTAGTGTATAATAAAATATTGGAAACTGACAGAAGTCAATGAACAAGTGGTTCACTGTTATTAATGGCACTGAAAAAAAGTAGGCCATATTTTAAGACAGATAAGCCCAAGCCATTGCTTCCATGCATAATTCGTAGTCACCTATTTCTGCTTTCTTTCACATATGAAGTATTGGATCTGTTGCAGTCAATAGCAAATTTGACATTCACATATCTTTACATTAATAATGGCTTTGCATCTTTTCTGGACAATATTTCAGGAACACATTTTCTCCTATAAAAAACGTGCCTAATCTTTTAAGTACTTTCACCATCTACTTCTGAAATGATTCTGCTTAGAGTGGATGAAGATTCAGTGAGCATCTTCACAGTATATCAACAAATCTCAAGGAACTGAACCCTCAATGAAGTGAACAATGGGAAGGGGATTTCTCAATTAAAAGTTCAGTAAAAGGAAACTAAATTAGCTTTTCATTAAATACATTCTAGGTCATTGTGTGTCAAGCATGCCATAATTTAACTAAAATTGTTTTTCATTCATGTATATTTTGTCTGAAATTGTTTAAACCAGTTTAGGTTTAGGAAAAAAATGTTTCTGTATCTCTCAGACATAAAATCACACCTTAACTGCAATATTTGGAGAAGTACCAGATAGTATGAAGGTATGCTACAGTATGTAAAATTGGTTATAATATTACAGTAATTGCATTAATGCTTATTTTAAACACCTGGAAGAATCCAAATCCACCTTTTTTATATTTTTGGAAAGTGATGTTCTATATTATCTCAAATTGGAAAAAAAAAATTTTACAAGGATTTGTTTGGAATTTTTTCATAACTTGGCAAGCACTTACAGTATTAATGCAGTTTTAAAATAAGCACGCTGGACCCGTGTTGTGTTAAACATTTTTATTTTGCTGTTTTATATTCTGTAAGGAACCATTGTAGATAGGGCTCTTTATTCACATAACTCTGTCCAGTGGGGCTTAAATGCAGAATCTTATAATCTTCAGAACACACTTTTATACTTTCTATGTTAAATTCATTTGATTGAGTTGTGTCATGTTATTATTTTTTTGTTGCTTAAGTTAAAAAAAAACAATAACAGTTACATAACCATCATTATATAACATACAGTAACTGCTGGCGGTGAATGACATGTTTAACATGACTAGATATTTGTAACCAAAATGTAAGTAGCAGAAAAATTAATTATATGGATGCCTACACTTAATAATAATAAACTACTATCCATAAAATACATTTCACAGACATGTTAAAAAAAGCTACACTTAAGTAGCACGTTTGACATAAAAAATGAATATAGACAATTGATATGGACATAACTTCAGACCAAGAGAGACACACACACAGTGTACGCAAATCAGGAAAACGCCTACGGATTTAAGACTGCCAGGAGCTGTTCCCCTAAGTTGTAAGTTTTATATATTTTTGTAATGTGAAAGATTTGGTAAGTTATACAATCATGTTGTTTTTGCATAAGACCTAATAAGAAAAGACATATGTCATTGATATTGGAGCTAATATTTAACAAAGGTACTGCTTCTCTGATAAAATAATGTCCCAGACAAAAACAAATGATTGCTATAATTGCAAATAGCACAAATGACATTTATTTTAGTTATTACTGATAGCTAAAGATTAGCTTGTTCAAGTTTGTATAAAAATGTTTATAAACAAAAAAATGATAGTAATGTTACAATTATAGAAAATGGATCAATTAATCATTATTTTATCTTGTACAGTATAATATATAAAAGTAGAATTATGTAAAATGTATTTGCAATAAAAAACTGAGTTAATATATTCAATTGTCGGTAGTGTAAACATATAACAGGACTTTGTAAGATAAGCTTATTAATCAGTACTGGCCAAAATAAAAAAAAAAAATTAAAAAATCTGCAGCTCCATTAAGAAGTTTGGTTTTGGCTCATTACCAGGAGAGCATTGCCCATGTTCATAAGCCAGATTGGAATTTACCAAAGGCAGGATCACTGGCTATGTGTAATGAATCGAGTTATATTTGTACACTTCAGACAAGTAAGACAGATAGATATGGGTGCTTTTTTCATTAACTGAACAACAGGAACTCAGCGGTTTTGAGTCAGTATGGTCTCACACATTAACCTCCTTAGCATAAACCATGAGCATATTTCAGGCTTGAAATTCTATGTAAATACAGTTAAGCCCAAGTGTCTCTCAAATATAGCTGTATTATTTGCATGTACAGTGTTAATCTTGAATAGCTCAGGACTGTAGCCTGCTGACATCTAGTGGATAAAATAATATGCTGTAAGAAAATCATGAATAATCTCTATGCATTTTGTGACTCTGTAGTATATTCAACAATATTCATGAGTTAGAGAGGAGCATTCAACTAAAACATACAATAGCGTGTACTTGTATAAATGTAAATACAGTTTTAAAACAAATTGAAATTGAATCAAGTGATAGTGATGGCAATGTGAATTGGTCATCAAACGTTGATACAGTTAAAATGATGCACATGGCACTATATGACTGGACTGCCATGATATGCCTAGTAAATTTGGTCAAGAAAAGCTTCAGTGTAACAAACAGATACAATGATGAATCAAGTGGCAAAAGAAGGTGTTAGCCTCCTAAGCACTTTTCACAATTTTTTTGTCTTCTGCGTGAGCGAATGCTGGCATTTCTTTCTGCCACTTCTCTTTGGGTTTGTTTGTTTTTTTTTTGGTTTAAGGTCACACAGAAGATCTAAGACCTGAATAGTCTACCTGAATACAGTCTATGGATTGGACTTTTCTAAACCTTGGATTTTATTGGATTTTAATTTGATTTCCTTGCACCGGATTTAAGTTGCCAACCTTGAGGCTTGAGGCGTGCTGATGTGAACCTTGTAAAAGCTAGAGGCCGCTGACAGTTTTTGGTGTTTTCTGTGGTGTTTTAAGAAAAAAAAAAAGTTAAGGCAGTTTTACTAATCCTAAATCAAATTTTAATAATGAGGCCAGTGCAATGCAAGTCCTGTTGGATGTTGGACTTTTTAGGTGATTGTTTGGAGGAGCCAGTTGTCTATGAGGGCTACATCTGCAGATGCCCGCTGATCCAGCACATTGAGCTCACGGTTGCTGAACTGGAGGAGGAGTTGGCTGGGCGGCCTGCATTGAGTAGAGAATTGGTGGACCTGGACCACGTGTCCTTTAGATAGATAGTTTGCACCCCTCTCCCCTCCCCCCCAAGGTGGCACAGGAAGAGATTCCAGACCAGACAGGTTGAAATAGGTGGGTCATGGTCACAAGGTGTGAGGTAAAGGGTGCACAGTGTCCGGGGCATCAACCCCAGAATTAGAAGTGTCAAACCATTATCACATCCTTTCCTCTGGTATGTTGTTTTTTACTAACATGCTGGAATTATATGAGGAAGCAATGAAAGGATATGATCAAAGTGGAGCATATGATGTTATCTATCTTGACTATCAGAAAGCATTTGATAAGGTGTCACATGAGAGGTTGGGCATCAAACTAAAAAGAGTGGGAGTTCAGGGTGATGTTTTTAGATGTGTGCAGAATTGGCTCAGACACAGGAAGCAGAGGGCGATGGAGCGAGGAACCTCATCAGAACTGGCCGATGTTAAGAGTGGTGTTCCACAGGGGTCAATGATAGGGCCGCTGCTATTTTTAACATATATAAATGACTTAGATAGGAATATAAGTAAAAAGCTGGGTAAGTTTGCAAATGATACCAAGATAGGTGGATTAGCAGATAATTTGGAATACGTTATATCATTACAGAAGGTCTTGGATAGCATACAGGTTTGGGCAGATTTGTGGCAGATGAAATTTAATGTCAGTAAATGTAAAAGTATTAAACATAGGAAGTAAAAATGTTAGATTTGAATACACAATGGGTCGTTGGAAAATCGAGAGTACATCTAATGAGAAGGATTTAAGAGTCATTGTGGACTCTAAGCTATCAACTCTTCGACAGTGTTCAGAAGTCATTAAGAAGGCAAACAGAATGTTAGGTTATATAGCACGATGTGTGGAGTACAAGTCCAAGGAGTTTATACTCAAGTTTTATAATGCACTGGTGAGGCCTCATCTGGAGCACTGTGTGCAGTGTTGGTCTCCAGGCAACAAAAAGGACATACTGTAGCAACACTAAAGAAGTCCCGAGAAGAGCAACTAGGCTGATTCCAGTACAACAGGGGTTGAATTATGAGGAAAGATTAAAAGAGCTGAGCCTATACCGTTTAAGCAAAAGAAGATTAAGAGGTGACATGATTGAAGTGTTTAAAATTATGAAGGGAATTAATACAGTGGATGGAGACTGTTATTTTAAAATGAGTTCATCAAGAACACGGGAACACAGTTGGAAACTTGTTAAGGGTAAATTTCGCACAAAAATTAGGAAGTTTTTCTTTACACAAAGAACAATAGACACTTGGAATAAGCGTCAAGTAGTTTGGTAGACAGTAAGACTTTAGGGACTTTCAAAACTCAACAATGTTTTTTTGGAAGAAATAAGTAGATAGGACTGGTGAGCTTTGTTTGGCTGAATTGCCTGTTCTTGTCTAGATTGTTCTAATGTTCTAACAAATGCCCTTGTACAATGCTCTCTCTAATTATACATCTGGCCATCTGCGCCCTGCTTGGATTTATTTTTGGACTCTGCTTTAAATAGTACTTTCGTATTTATATAGTACTTTTGGACTTCGACCTTTACTTAAACAGAGGAATGATCCAATACACAAAGTTGGAACTGTGGTAGCTAAACATGAAAACCTGGCTGCCTTCTCAGATGTATGTGCAATATGTTATGGGAACAGTCTAATGCCCTTGCTACATTCACTAGGGCTCCCATCACAATTCTGCTCGTTTCTGCAAGGACTGCTGGAGATAAGAATCTTCCATTACTCCCATCTTTTTAAAGACTATGCATTCATGCTGTCTTGCTTTGTTTTGTATTGCCATCAGTTGATTATGGTTCTCCCCTTCTATTGCTTTTTTAGCCACTTTTGCATTAGACCCAAGCATCACTCGGGCTGTAGAAACAGTGCTAAAGGATCTAGTCTTGAGTGTCACTTGGGCAGTGGTATAGACAGGTCTTACGTAATTCCCTATGTTTACTTGGGCTGTAAAAGTGACAACAGCGTTAGTGCCAAGCATTACTTGGGCAACAGTATAAGTGTGTCCTGGTTAAGCATCAGGACCAAGTATTACCGCGCCAATGGTGTTGACGCATCTTCCCCTAGCCTCATAATGGTGTCTCGTAAGACATGCCTCTGATCAGCAGTGATGACGAGGTGAATCTGTCTTGAGGCAGTGAAATTGAAATGGTCAGTGAATCCAAAACTGATTCTGGGAATCCGAAAATGACAGTCACGTCACTCACACGTGCAGTTTGCTGTTCATATTATTATTACTATTATTATTTATATCATTAATATACTTTCTACACTTCTGACTATATACTTTCAGTGTTTTGCACTTTTTACAGTAGAAAGATGAAGTTAAATAAAAATGTCATTTTTCATTCTTTTTAAGATGTGTCTTTTTACTGTCCTCTTTTATTTTGTTTAAATTTTTTATCTTAATTGATTTTTACTGTTGACATTGGTTGCCTTTTATATGTGCTATATAAATAAATATAACTTGACACTGCAGCAATTGTAAATATTCAAGTCAAGGAAAATGTGGAAGTCATCTAGTCTTCTGCTGTGGTAGCCTAAAATAATACAATGGGCTTGTCCCTTGTGCAGATTGGGCACTGACATTCTACTCTCTCCTGCACAAGCAACAGAAAACATTTTAAGAAAAGTGTGCATAGAAATATGCTTCTGTTGTTCTGTTGCAACATTGGGTTGTGCGTTGGTGACTGTTTCAAATCATTTCACACAAAGAATGTACAGGGTAGTCCAGATCTAATTATGCAATTTTCATTACGCTATAACTTAAGTTTTTTACATAGAGAATTCACAACTGAATGAAGCACAAGTGGGACATTACATGGAAAATCAGTAAATTAATTCAATGTAAGTCCATTTTTGTTTGTTAGAAGATATTTCGAACATTTCTTTTGTCTTGCATTGTTTTCCTGCATTGCATTAAAAGTTGCATAATTAGATTTGGACCACCCATTATACTAAATCTTCATCAGTACAGCAATGGACACTTGACACACCTTTATGTATTGTATTTATATTAACCCTATAATGCAGAGCGCAACGTTTTCGTAACATTTAATTAAAACGTATCTGGTGCCGAAATTATAAAGCTTTTGGAGCCGACGATGATATTTACGAAATCGTCGCACTTCACTAGTACAAATGCATACCGCTAGTGACACATTTTAGCAGCAAACTGCTTGAATAGGGGCACATGTTTTGACTGATTATGCGTTTGAGGTTAGTGGTTGTTGGCGTTCAGTGCATTTTACGATCATTTTTAATCTAGTGAAGTTTTATTGTTGATATTTTTTGTATATGTTCATAAAACGTTAGTTTTTATGTCAAAGGTGTAATACTCATAAAAAACATTATATTTATTATATATTTCCCCTTTTTCAAAACGTAACGAATTCCTTACGTTCGTCTTTTGAATCGACGGTGACAAAAATTATCACAGCATGGATTGTGGTTTGTTTTATGGAAAACGGCAAATTTATGACCTAGATGGAAGCGGTACAGACTCAGACAAGGAACCAGATGCTAATAAGAATGAAACTGGTAAATAAAATGTGTATTATATTTAAAAATTTTGATTTTACTATATAAAATTTTATTTATATTGCTATTCAAACTATTTTGATAACAATATTTATTTTATCCCATGATAGGAAGTGAATATACGCCCGAATATTTTGATTTGGATGAATTAGAAGACCTCGTAGTTAGTAATGATAATACTAGTGAAGATGAGTTAGAAACTTCAGTTGTTGAAGTTGAAGAATCAGCTCCAATAACTACAAGTTCAAAGCCATCTACATCAAGAAATCGAAGAATTCCTGTTTGGTGGCACATTTCTAGAGATGGTACAGCTAGACCTGTGCCTGAATGGTTAGGGCAAATAGATTCTTCTGTGGTACTAAAACATCCTGTTGAATATTTTAGGCATTTTTTCTTGAAGGATATCATTACTCATATTGTCGACCAATCAAATCTTTATGCAATCCAGCAAAATCCCAATAAACCTCTTGCTCTGAATAGCCAGGAACTTCAGCAATTTTTGGGTACACTGCTTGCTATGTCGATGGTGAAGCTCTCATATTCACGTTTATATTGGAAGAGCCAACTAAACTGTCCTATTGTATTGGAAGTGATAAGTAGAGATAGATGGGAAGATATAAGGTCCAAAATTCACTTCAATGATAATTCACAAATTCCCTTACCTAATGAGAAAACAGATAAATTATTCAAGATCCGGCCTTTGATAGACCATTTACAAAAAACGTTTCAGGAAATACCAATGCCCCAAATGCTATGCGTGGATGAACAGGTAGTTCCATTCAAAGGTAGATCAAGCATAAAACAATATACACCCAGCAAACCACACAAGTGGGGATACAAATTGTTTGTTCTTTGCGATGACAAAGGCATCATGTATGATTTTTTCATATATTCAGAGAAAATTGAACCGGTATTAGGAGAACCCGACTTGGGAGCTAGTTCAAATGTAGTACTGAAATTGGCCCAATCAATTCCTGTTGGATTGAACCATTTATTATATTTTGATAACTGTTTTACGTCACTTCCTTTGATGGCAACTTTAGCAAAGAAAAAAATATTTAGCTTGGGAACTGTTAGAATCAATTGTTTGCCTGGCATCCCACTAATCAAGGACAAAGATTTGATGAAAAGAGGCAAAGGGTCCAATCAAGAAGTGACTGCTCTAGTTGAAGATACTGAAGTAACGTGTAGTGAAATGGGCAGATAATAGAGTTGTAAACCTTATGTCAACTTTTGCCTCGGCAGAACCAAAGGCCAACTGTAAGCGATATGACAAAAAGACAAAACAAACCATCACAATCGATTACCCCGCTATTGTGAAAACCTACAATCAGTTTATGGGAGGTGTTGATTTGATGGACTCGCTAATTGCACTGTACGGAATTCACATCTGACTCTCCTGCATCCTCTGGGGTGGCAATCTGTGCCACCACCAACTGATCATGGCACCATGTAGCCATCTATGATGATGGAATGTAGGCGGGTGCCCCAGCTGTCCACAAGACCAACTTCATCAAATCCTATATCATGAAGCCTGAAAACAAAGACAACTGAATTATGAACATTTATGTTAGGTAGAATGCCCAGTGGGGGCTGGGCAGATTTTTGGCCTGGGAACCCTTGCAGATTTTGTTTTTTTTTTCTCCAACCTTACTGGAGTTTTTATGTTTTTTCTGACATCATCATTGAATTCATATATATGAGTATATAGGGATGCCACTCTTTGACATATTGTAAAGTACTTTTAGCTACATTGTATGAAAATGTGTAATATAAATAATTGTTAATTTATTTACTTTATTTCTTGGGTTTCATTAATTATGATCTCCAGACACTCATAAACATAGGATCATTGGTCACTCATCAGCTCTGTGACTTCATATTCACTGACTCAGCTTGGCTAAATTAGATCTTTCGAAAAAACAGCAACAGATCCACCTGAAAGAAACACCAAGGAAAATGCACCAGAGTGCAAAACAAGCTGAGGACACAAGTACACAGTCCATCAACGCCCAGTGATGTTTCAAGAATCTAAAATCATATATGACCTTCTCTGACAAAAGAAATGGATCTATTACAGTGTACATATTGCTTGTGTATATCCACAGAGGATACCAGACCTTGATTCTTCATACAGTATTAGCCCACCTAGACCACCAGACAGGGAATTGTCCGTGAATGTTATTTATAAACTACAGTTGTACATTTAACACAATAAATCTCTTTAAGCTCAGTGATCTGAATCTGAGTACTTTATTGTGTAGGTGGGTTTTTAACTTCCTGACAGGCAGAACCTAGTAGGTTAATGTGGGTGACTGCACCTCCTCATCCCTCACTCTCAACACAGGCACTCCACGGGCCTGTGTTCTGAATCCACTGTTGTACTCCTTCCACACATATGACTGAATAGATGCACATGACTCTAACATCAAGTTTTCTGATGGCAAAGCTGTGGTAGGTCTGATATCAATCAACAATGACCAGGCTTACCTGGATGAAGTGGAGAGTCTGTCACCTTGGTGTCAGCACAACCTTCTACTCCTGAATTTAGTGAAACAAAGGTAGCTGTGAACTTTGGGAGAAAACAACAGAGGCACTACCGCCCCCTCAGCATTAACAGGATTCAGATGGGATGGGTGAACAGTTTTAGATACTTCAGTGTACTCATCATGAAGGACCAGACCTGGTAATGTACAATGAAATATTTCATATTATGTATTGGATGTATAATTTGAATGTGACAAATAAAATTTGATTTGATTTAATTTGTCTTCAATCCCAAGCTTCACTTTTGACAGAAAGTGGGCACAGTTCATTACCTGTGCAATTTCATTTCAGTGGGAGTCATAGTGGTGACCCCATCAAGAAATAGGGTTGTTTTTTAGTGGCAGAGATTGGAAAACTATTCAGGGTTGAACAGGGTGGAAAAGCTGCAAGGAGCAAAGTGCAAGATATCCTTAATGAAAACTTGCTCCTGAGTGCTCTGTAACTCAGATTGGGCTGATAGTTCACCTTCTAACAGAAAAATGACCCTAAGCATAAATCAAAGACAACACCGGAGTGGCTGAACCTAAAGAGCTAAACTCGGACGGAGAAGCCTTATGTTAAGAAAGGAATTTCTGTGTCAGAAAGAGGCACTCTTTTTCCCTGTAAAGTTGTAGAGTACATGGCAAAGAGCCTACAACAAAAAGTAAGTTGATGAAGGGAACAACACAATGCTTGTGAATGGGGATGATAAGGTAAACTCCAGAAAAACACTAAACAAGAATGGCTTCTTTTTTGTTACATATTTGTCTATTTTGCATCCCATCTTCTATGTTAAAATATATAAACTATATATAATTACCGTATCTTTATACTCCGTATGTTTATCAATAGATTTTATTATTTGGTTTCTTCAAAGCAAGTTTGCTTAATTTATCTTGATATAATCTAATTGCTGCGAACCCCACCTACAGAGGTATGTAAGGAAAATAAAGTAGGACCATTACCAAATTGTCCAATTGATAATTAACTGATCAAATCAATCCATTCCTTTTCCTCACACAATATATTAATTGTATTGTTACGAAAGAAATACAAGACCCTTATTATATAAAAACAATGGCAATATTATAAACTCTAAATTAAAGATATTGCACAAACTTTTAAACTAAGCAACAACAGTTAAGTAAGTCATCAATTTTCATTTGCTGCCTCTGTGTAACTATTAATACAGTAATTGTAGTGAACAACAGTTAAAAACAAAGTCTGAATTAAATGTGTCAAAAAAATAGGAGGTAAAATGAAAAACGGTTTGTAATGGACTGCAAAAAAGGAAAGAAAAGATTAGTGAAAATCTATGAAAACAGTCAAAACTCAAAACAACCTTTATTTCTATGTAAGACTATTTACTTAATATAATATTGATATTGGGGCATTTTTGTTATGTAAAGTGACTTTAGTGTGGCGCATTTGCTTTATCCAATACACAAACTGAGTTTGTAATGGAAACATGTGGATTTGATTAAATGTAAAAATTGAGCCGGGGTATAATTAGGTACGGCAAATTATTATTTATTTTATAATTTTACTAGTTTATTGCTATTATAAAATTGTAAACTTTACAATTACAATTTCATGTATATTTATAACATGACATTCTTTTTAATCAATTAAATCATTTTCAATGTATCCCTAAATTAATTCTGTGGATCCAATTCTTAACATTGCACCAGTGACCACAGATGGATGCCATCCCATTGCAGGGCTCATTCACACACATCTATCTGCATGCTGTTAACCCAACATGGGGAATTTAGTGACATCAGCTGACCTGATAGTGGATTTCTGGATTGTGGAATGTAACAGCTGTTTGAAAAAATCCTTGTGAATGGGAAAGAACATGCAAGCTTTATAAAGAAGACAAGCACTTTAGAACTGAATATGGGGGTCTAAGTGCTATGAGACAAAAATTGTCACTATTAAATATTTTTTTATGTATTAATAAAAAAATGAAAAAAGACAAAAAAAAATAGCAATATATACATTGTAACACAGCCAATATTCTTACTGCAAATTATATAGTTAAACACATTTTTATTTACTTTGGTCATAAAATAGTTTTTTTTTTTTTTTAACTTTTCTGTCAGCAGTTTGTTCAGGCTTTGTGTTCCAAGAAGGAACCATCGTGGGACAGTGTGTCATTTCTTCAAAGGTACTAACAAAAACACACAAACTCTGACAAAATTTTAAATTTATTGTAATTCATTAAGAGATACTGAATAACAGAAAGCTAAAATAGAAAATGCCATCAGGAAAGTAAAAAAATAAAACAATATTCAGATGGAGAGTGTTATCATGAATATTATTAAATATTATTAGGAATTTACTTGGCACTAGCAGCCCTTCAACATGCAGACCTGTATACAGTATGCAGCTAAACGTATGTGTACCTCAGTGACTAAAATTAGTGTTGACTGGACTGTCTTTATTTGCTGAAATTACAGTTTTGATCTTGAAGAGTCTTACCTAAAGCACAAGTCAGACGTTTTTAATAAATCCCCTGACCAAGATTCTGTTAATCCTGCATGCCTGCCATGATTTCAGAAAAATTTCATATCCTTTTTCATTCTTTAGCACTCATATAATTATAAATTACTGAAATTTGTTACTAACACTTTAAAGATTCTTAATGATGAACCATCTGTTCCACTGTAATCCAACTTTGCTAAACTACCGCTCAAATATATATTTTTTCTTTGCTTGTTATATTATTACACTAGAGATAAGGCATCTGTTATTTTACTGGTTGCTTGTTGGTAACAGGATCATGACTACAGGGGCAATTTATATCTTTTTGCATTCTCTGTAGATGTAATTATGTAAATACAATTTTTAGCAGAATGGAAAATGCCACAAATTTGCTGCACGCATCTTAGATATCTTGATTATTAACCATCTGCTCAATTGCAAAGAATACCAATGTACATTTAAATGAGAGGCGGTAAGTTAAATTGGAAAAAAAGAAAACATGTATAAAATTGGAAGTTATTAACTTATGTTTATCAAATTAAGGCTTTTATTTCACTAGTATATCTTTGGTAATATGAGAATTACTGTAATCTGACAGAATGCAGGAAGAATTCCTTCAAAGACTATTTTGGAGGATAGCTTAAACTGAAAACTTTTTAAGGCTAAAGAAAAACATTTTTAATTTAATGGAGCTTTGCTAAACGTACACTAGACCATGGAAGATAAATGTATAGTTATTAAATCTTCTGGTCCATTTTTTTTTTTTTTTGGTGATCTTTTTTCGGGAATATACAAGTACACAAGGAACACAATAAAATCATTAATCTTCATTTTTTTCTGTTACTTTTAGTAATAAAATAACATGCTTTGTTTATATTGAAGAGTTTCCTACATAACTGTTTGTTTTTTATGTTCTTTAGACATTTCAGTGAGTTTTGTCTTTTGTATGCATTGGCCAAAGCTCTAAACCACAACAGAGCAGGGAGTCATTCTTCTGGGTCTAGGCATGTATTTGACTTGGTTTTTGACTGCTGATTTCCATCATTATTATCAAAGAAGACTTTACTTTGGGGTTACAATTGTTATGCACAATGGAAAAATATTGCTGGGAAGCTCAGCGATACTGAACAAGCAGGTTGAAAGAGGATTTTCGGTTATTTTTAATCAAAGATGGAAAAGCATGTCACTGAAGAATTCATTTTCTTAGGTGAACAGTAAAAGCCAGGAGCAAAGTGCACACCATCTCAAATGGTATGATATATTTATATGAATTTTTCTTGGAAATTGTGAAGGCTTTTTCTCATTACTCTACTCATAGTTTTTTTGTGTTTATTTGTTTGTATATTTATTATCTCAAAAATTATTTATTTATGTATGTAATTATTTTGGGAATAGTATTTGTGTATTTGGATAAAGGAGGAGAAATAGGTCCATTACTGTTGTATTGATTTTTTTTTCAGATATATTGAATTCCTCCCCTCATGTTATGTATTTTTCACTATCTTTGCAGCTTTTCTGTCATACTACGTTTGATTGATTTAAGATTTTCACATTGTACACCTATTAGTATTCTGATGGTTTATACAAAGGAAATGTAACAACTTACAGCTGTATTAACATCTACCTGCAGTCTACCTTCCCAAATTATAAGTAGTGTCTCTGCATAAAGGGAAAAGGAGGCACTATCCTCATCTCCCTGCAGATGGCACTGTTTGCAAAAAAAATTAAACAAGTAGTAAACTCGTCTCAATAATTTAACGTGTTGTTATATGTTTTATAGCAAATTCATCTTATCATTATATTTTTTCCAAATTTCCATTATACCGATATGCCAGAATGTAATCGCTACCTGTTCCTTTTTAACCTCCAAGGACTGACTTCTTGCACTTAGTGTTACAAAGTACTGCTCCGCATGTAAAAGCATCTACACATGAAATGCAAATTTCTGTCAGAAATTTAAAAAACGATTCTTCTTTGAAAACTGTGAATACAATTGAAAACAAAAGGTAAACTTTTCTGAGCACTGAAATTCAGTTTTCTAAAACCAGAGTGGTTACCTGTAATCATTTTCAGTAAACAACTGCAAGAAGTCAACCACCAACATCCAGCAATACAACCAGAGGCAAAACACTAAGACTAAAACCATGATGACATTATACAGAAAGAGTCACAACTGGAGTATCAAAAATGATGCTTTCAAAGACCAGTTGTTCACTAATTGAATCTGTGTCTAGGACAAAGGAGCTCATGCTGCTACACTGCAAATTATCAGCTCGTATTAGAAAGACTGTTTCTGGCAACAAGGCAAAATCGATTAGCAGCCATATTTTGACAATATTGCTTTTTAAAATGGAAATGTGTGTGGTTAAAATTTAAATAAAAAAAAAACACTTTTCCAGTACATAAAACTCCAACTCATGCTTAAACCTCTAAAATAAAATTTTCATTTTCTGGTGCAACCAGACTATGCTGACTACTATATTTTAAAAGGAACTAGCTCCAAAATAAAAAAAATTACTAACAAAGCCATGACACAAGTGGCACATTAGATCACTTCATTAGTCTAGTGCAAAACATACCCACACGACTTGTCAAAATGAAAGTGGAAAGAAGATCTAACAGGGGATTTTTGGTCCGTATGGTAGAAAGAAAATTATTTGAAGAGCCTGTGGAGATAGGTAAAAGTAGTGTAACGCTAAAAAAATGTCAAGAAAACCCAGAAAATATAATTATGTTTTTATTGTGTTAATCCTGGGCACATGGTGTCTAAATGTCCCAAACAGCAGAGAAACTAAAATACCCATTTCCAATGAGAGTTATTGGGATGGACATTATTAGTCGGACCATGTTCAAATACCTATTGAATTAAATGAATATGTCATGGGTCTTACTGATGCAAAAATCTTTATTAGTTCAACTGTAGTAAATAAATAACCCCTTCCTTACACTTCATTAAAATTCAAAACTAAAGTACTGTCATTTAATGGAAACCCTATTGGCTCTAGCATCTAAGAATCTCTCTCACCTCATTAAACTAAGAACTAGGTTATTGCATGAAGAGACTATCATGTTCCACAGATTATGGTAAGTTCAACAGGATAACAGTTAAAAACGACTATCTTAGCCCACATTTCTCTTCACTGTTAAATGAAGTGACTGGGTCCACAGTTTATACCAAACTATACCTGTGCAGTCCCGACAAGTAAATTCAAATGCAGATCAGCAATAAATGGAAGACCACCATCAGTGCTGCAAACGGTCATCATGAATATAATAAGGTCATGCCCTATGGATTGACGAATGCTCCTGCAGTATTTCAAGCAATTATAAACTATTATTTTCAAGATATCTAGGGAATATTTGTACTCACATGCATAGGCAAAATCTTAATCTTCTCCAAAACTTTAATGGACCATATTGTACATACATACAACCCAGTCCTTTCATTTCTTTTTTCATAAACTTCAGGGGTTTCAACCCCTGGCACTAATGGTTACTGATTTATCTGATACACTGTAAAAATGTAAAAATTAAGATTAAATATTTGTCCAGTCACAGGTTTACAATTATAGGAAACTCCCACTGGGGAAGTTGTACATTCCTCAAGATTTAAGACATAAAATTTTATAGTGGGCTCATTCTTCTCTTTTTATTGTTCACCCCTGAAATGCTCAAACAGTTGATCTTATTAAATGATATTTTTGGTGAGAAAAGATTGCCATTGAGACCCATGATTTTGTTGTAGCTTGTGACGTTGGTAATAATTGTAATTCACTGCTCTGAAGAAACGTCCAGCAGTTAGGTCAGCTTGGGGAGTATGCACTGGTACAGTGCATTGCCGCACCAACCACATGACGAAACAGCTTGGGATCCTGGTTGGCAACCCTCTAGGCTAACACGCATTTCAGTTCCACCCTCTGGAAATGACCATCCGTCTGTCACAGTAAGGTGTTATGTGGGCATCCCCTTGGCCTGGTCCAGCCGCTAGGGTCCTCAACAAGGAGGATCCTGCTAGCTGGATTACCTAAATGGATTTGAGCCACATGGCCGTAATCCCATAACAGATGCAAACTCACAATGCAGTAATGTGCCTCAAAAGAAACTTCCAACTGCCCATGAATTAAAGGACATCTTTTTGAACATATTGTCTGCTTACATGACTTCTCTTTTGTCTATCATATCTGACTGTGGTGTTCTATTTGTGTGTAAATTCTGGTGTTTTTTGCTGTGATAAGATGCACTACAAAATGAATTTGTCATCTGAGTGCTATCCAGAGTCCAATAGTCAGATATGTGGTTAATTCTAGCCAAGTTAGTTAGAAAACCTTAAGGCCTATTTTTGAGATCACCCGTGATGTTTAGTAACATTCTGCTCTCGAAATATCCCTTTTTTAGTGTTTGTATGGGTTTAAACCTCCACTCATTTAATTTATAGGAACATTGTCCCTGGTGCAGATTGTTACTAATTATTTACATAGACTTTGTTTGGAGTGGCAACTTGTTTGGGAGAATTTGAAGAAGGAGTAAATTTCTGCCAGGCAATTTATGGATCACAGGTACATGCCAGCCCCTGAGTTTTGGACGGGGCAGAAGGTGTGGGTTGCTGCATGAGACATATACCTGACGGTTCCATCCCGCAAATGGGCCTTGCTATGTTGGTCCTTATCTGTTCTGGAAACATGAAGGGCAAGTTTCCTATAAGTACTCCATTCCATCTCATTTTTGGATTCATCAGGTGTTTCATTTTTTCATCTGAGGCCAGGTTCATATGAGTCCATTTTTCAATACCGTTTTCTGGGACTTCCTGTTTAGGTGCATGGATTAGAAAAATTTGAGGTTCATCACATCGTGGACTCTAATCGAAGGGAATTTTGGGTGAGGTTATGACCTGAAACATTTCTTTTGGGTCTGTTCTGATTTAGTTCACGCTCCGCCCGGCGAGAGTTCATGCTCGCTTTCCACATAAATTGGGTAGTTAAGTTTTTTGTGCATATTTGTGATCTATTTTTGCTTTTCTTTATTTGTGAATGTAGCTTTTAAGTGTTGACCGAATTAATTTATGTTGTTACTTTTATTCTAGAATGTCATTCTAGGATATTAATCATTATTTTGTCCTGTTTTGGACTATATTTTGAACTCTGTTCTGCCACCATTTTGTGGAAGTTTTGTGATGATGTTGCTAGACCATTGACCTAGAAGCATTTTGGGTTTCACTTCTGGGGTCAAAAATTTTAAGTTCTTCTCAAACACTATCTTTCTCTTCAAGTATGTGGATAAGCTAAAGACCTCTCTATGTGCTTTTGCTTTGTGTATTTTTTTATTTTTATTTTGGACTAATTTTCTGATCTCAATTTTTGATTTACTGGATAGGATATGTCAAAAGAAAAGGTGCACTTTCGGTTTTGATTTTTGCCGGTTTTTGACATTTCTTCCCCTTCTGTTACTCTTAGCAATAAACCATACCAATAGCCAGTTATTCATTATGCAGTTTAGTCATCATAATTACAGTCTTCCAAACATAATTTCTCTAAAATGAATTTAATTATAAGTACTTTTCAGATTTTGTTTAGAGAAAACCATACGTCCAGTTAGGAAAGCAAATATTAGATCTTATTAAACAATTTCATATTAGGTTTTTCTCTAAATTTTCTTTTAATTTAATCTTCCATAGCTTTTGATTCAGTTCTTGAAAAAACATACATTTTCCTTTTAAGCAAGGGATTCCAGATCCAAGATCCATATTCTAGTTTGGTTGTCTTGTTTGTTATTATGGCTGTCAGAATGTTCATTGGCACAATGTGCTGTGTCATTGGGTGTGGAAACTTAAGTGGCAAAGGTTTAAATTGGTATGCTTAGTATTGACATTTTTTAGATTAATGCATTTCTTAGTTGTGTTTTTTTTTCCTTGAGCGTTACTGAGGATTTCCCCTTGGTTAATCAAAGTAAGAAGTACGGCTTATATGGTTTTTGTTTTCTGTAAAGTTATTTTAAGAAAAGATGTTGTTTTTAGAAGAAAATTATTAGTGGAATTTTGTCAAGAGACTTTGCATGAGATGTGATGAGAAAGAAAGTAAGAACTTTAAGCCTGTAGGCTTCAATATTTTCTAAGACCTCAATTTATTTCCTGCTATTATTTTTTTTGATACTGGTGCTACAAATGACATTAAGGATCACCTCCTCATCCAGTATTTGCAGAGACATGCAGATTCTGTTCTTTTCTATGAGTAATTCCTTCTTCCTTTTATGGTATTCCTTTTGTAATACAGTCTTGCCCCTTTCCTAAACTTTTTTCATACCTTGACTTTAGGTTCAAGCCCTGGGGATCAATATTTAGTCCATTGTTTTGATATCGTCTGGAAAGAGTTTTTAAAACAAGTTATGCTTTTAAGTGACAGAAGGGAAAACACATGTTCTTTTAGTGTTTGATTATGGTAATCTATATCGATGCCACTGAAACATTACTGAAGTCTGTAGATTTAGTTTAACACAGTGCATTCAGTTTTATCACAGGTGATGTTTACAGAGATCACTGCTATATTCCATATTCAAAGGCAAGCTCGTCTTCCATAACCCAGAGAAACATATCTCATTGTTTAATATTTATTTATAAAGCCTTATGGGGGAAATTGCCACTGTGCATTATTCTTTGCCATTATTAAGGTCTCCAATCTGATCTTTAACTTCATCTACAAAGGTTATATTCTAAGCTTATTTTAACAAACCTATAATCTGGAATCAATTTCAAAAATCAATTATGCTCCAAGAACTGGTCACACCTGAACAACTTACATCTATATTGAAAGATCAGATGTTTGATGATTGTAGATGCCATTATTATTTATCGTTTTAATTTTATTTCTTGTTATATTATAAAGTAATGACAGTAAATGAGTCTATGGTAGTCTAATGTAGTAATTTAACACTGTGGAAAAATATGCAACATATACCAGTAGTAGTTGAAAAGGCTGCGGTATTAAAAAAATAATTTACTTTCCACTCGAGCAAATAGTTTTAATTTATTAATGCACCAGTTGTAGTTGTATACAGGAAACTTCAACACAACCATTCAACATATATTCTCACATCAGTATAATGACCTGTCTACTATCCTTTTCCAGTTGATTTCCTCTGTTCACTGGGCAGTGGAAGATTGTGTACCAACCTGCTATTCAGACAGGGAGATTGCATTTGTTTCCTTTCAAATTGATCCTTTTTGGCTGTTTTAACTCACTGATACAGTCACTTTCCTTCCCCATTTGAGACAGCATGGTAAAAACAAAACAATAAAATGGTAGAGGAAGAGTGAATGCCAGAGTGAATGCCAGAATAGCTGATGTTCAATGTAAAATCAGTTCAGTGCTTTGGCTTACTTCTTGTATATTCAGCCCTTCATCTGTGTCTAAATGATGCACATCTTGGTTATGAAAACTGCCAAGCACTGAATAATAAGCATATGTTTACAATTATTTTTCTGTACAAAAAATATAACATATGCATTGTAATTTAGGGGCTTATTATTGTTTTATTTTTAGCATTAGCTGTGCCAACAGATGTTCTGCTATTGCTTGGGGTTAATTTTCTTCGGCCTTTGAGATCACCAAAGTTTTTGCTAAATATATGAATTTGTGGTGTATACAATAAAAATACAGCATAGGCACTATGCCTTGATTTCTTTTAACACAATGCTTAATTACTGAAGCAAATACAAAGTTATCTTTTGATTTGCTGCTTTCCATAGTTAAAGCTGTGAAAAGACAATTTACAGGAGTCAACAGTGAACACTGAAAGTATTCAGACCCTTTCACTTTCCACTGACTTGATTGTTCTGCAGATTTAATTTAATTAAATTAAATTTGTGACTTTTGACCTTTAATCTTTATTCAATAACCCATAATGACAAAGTGAAAGCATGTTTTCAGAAAAGTTTGCACATTTTGTTTGTAGCACTTTCTAAAAGCCTCTTTTGCTTTGAGTCTTTTTGTAAAAGTCTCTTTAAGATTTGCACATGTGGATATGGGCAGTTTATTTCATTATTCCTGGCAGATCCTCTCAAGCTCCATTAGGTTAGATGGAAAACTGCCACCATCAGGTCTCTCCACAGAAGTTCTATGGGGTTTTAGTCTGGGCTTTATGTTGACCCTCTCAAGTATAGTCAAACATTTTTCAAAGCCACTCTAGTGTTGTCTTGGCGCTATGTTTTGGCTCACTGTCATGTCACCGCCAGGTTGCATGCACTGTGGAGCAAGTTTTCTTCAAGGACCTCTCTGTATTTGGCTGCATTTATGCTTCCCTCAATTCTGACCATTCTCCTTGTCCTTGCTGCTGAGAAGCACCCCCATGCTGCCACTGCCATGCTTCTTTGTAAGGATGGAATCATGCAGTTGATGAGCAGTACCTAGTCTTCACCAGACATTGCTTGGAGTTCTGCACACAGAATTAAATTTTTGTCTCATCAGGGACTCTTTTTTTCCTCTTGTTCTCAGAATAGTTTAAATGCAGTTTGGCAAACTTCAAGCAGGTTGTTACATGATTTGTATTCAAGTGTGGCTTCTGTCTAGCAGCTCTCTCATAAATACCTTATTGATGGAGTGCTGCTGAGACAGATTACCTTCTGGCAGCTTCTCCCAACTCAGCAAAGAACTTCTGAAGCTCTGTTTGAGTGATCATTGAGTTGTTGGTGAACACACTGAGCAAAGCCCTTCTTGCTCAGTTACTCAGTTTGGCCTAAAGGCCAACTCTAGGAAGAGTCCTGGTGATTACAAATCTCCTCCATTACACAATCATTGAGGCCACTGTACTCGTGAAAACACTCGATGTCTTGGAAATCTCTTTTGGTTTAACCCCTGCCCTGATCTATGCCTAACCACAATTTGATCATGGAGGTCTATGGATACTTCCTGGCTTGGTTTCTGTCCTGGTATGCAGTGTGAATTGTGAGACTTTATATACACAGGTGTGTGGCTTTTAAAACTATGTCCAGTCTGTTCAGTTTGCCATAGATGGACCCCAAATTCTAAACACATCTCAAAAGGTAATTAAAGCAAATATGATGCATCTGACCACAATTTGGAGTGCCACAGCAAAATGCGTGAATACTTACATGAATGAGAAATTTCAGATTTTGATTTGTCATTATTTTGCAAACCTTTCTGAAAACCTGTTTTCATTATGGGTTATTGAATGTTAATTGGTGGACAAAAAATGGCAAATGTATAAATTTTAATGGAAATCTACAGCACAATAAATTGTATAAAAATGAGTGAGGCTTTTTAAATATTTTCTGAATCCACTGCATCTTTTGAATACAATTTTTATCTGCTTTACAGTGAAAATGTAGTACTCAAAGAAAATATGAGTGTAAGAAGGAGAGCTATCGAATATTCTTGCATTGCCTTAAGGTATATAGAAACTGGTTTCAGCAGATGACAGGAGGTGGTATTCCAGCACATTGTGAATCAGTTTTGCAGAAAAATGCTTTGTGGCTGTAATATAAATGATTTCTATGGCTCGCACATTCATACTGAGTCACACTTCACTTTGAAAGTTGAATTGTCTTGGCATATCCAGTTTTACCTTATTAAATAGTTTCATGAAGACAGCTTGTATGCTGTGAGTGGATACAGAACATATTCTAATGGTATGGATGACAGTTCTGTTTTCAAAGTTAATGCAAAAAGGGAAAGAGGATTTTGTTTTAATTTCTAAAAAGAAAGTACTAAGAGAGAAAATGTAAAGAAAGAATATCCTATTGTAGCATAAAGCAACATAGGCATTCAGTGTGTATCCACTAAGGAAGCACATGGAACTGCTTGCACAGTGTATATCCCAGAGTCTTGGGACATTTGTAGAAAAATGAGTACGGATAAGGAATCTCGAAGGAAAAGATGGCAGGCAGTTGATTTATTTTAAATTTAAATCTGAAATAATGACATGAGGTGATGAGGGATGTAAGGAAGGGAAGAGGTAGCAGATGAAGCTGCTAAATCGAATGTGAGTGAAACAAGTGCTGAAAAGGAGTGATGAGGCTATTTACACAGGACAGATTTAAAGTGACATTGGGTATTGTAGGTCTGTGTTTTTAAGCCTTTTTTCATTTGTTGAACTAATAAATACTTTATGCTGCTTTTATTTTTCACATCCACACACATTTTTTTCTTATTTGCTTGTTCCTGCAGTATGTATTATGCCTGTGACTTTCTCTGCAGAGCTGCCTATCTTGAATTTTAATAAAGATAGAACAAATATCTAGTTCACTCGAAGTTAAGGATATTTTTTAGCATAAAACATATTTGATGTAAGATTAGATACTGAAACAGAACTTGGTATCTCTGTTCTTGCTTCTCCACTTTAGAATCCATATGAAATAATGTGACTACTAAAAATGATAGAAGAGTGAGAAAAATGTTTTTTTCTCCAGAGGAAAGCTCTTTAGCTTTTATGCATTCAGTATACATCCGTAATGAACCTTGGGTTAATCTGAATTAGGAGTCAGCTTGAATGTGTAGGCACCATTCGATTGCTCTAATTGCAACATTTATCAAGACAAATACATAGCTGACAGCAAGGTGTTGACATTAGTAGACTACACAAATCCTCATGGGTGTTGCGTTACTGAATGTCATGGAATACCTGTCATATGGGTCACCGTGACTGCAATCCCCTACAAGCAACATAATGGCTTGTTTGTTCAGAGAAAATGGGAAAGGCTCAGAATATTTACATTCTAGATACTAGATGACAGTACACGCATTTACCTTTAATTTTTTTATTCAAATGTAATGTTCAAAAAATCTCACTATTTGTTACAATTTACATGTAATACGTTTCTGTTACAGCTTTGTATATTAATACTGTAGATTTAAAAACTATTTAAAAAACATTATTCTTAATCATTAAGCTTATTACAATATGTTTATAAGGTTATATATTTTATTTATTACTATGAGTATAAGAAAATTTCACTCATTTTCACATATAGGCATTTTAGTGTTTACTAGAGCCTAGATTATTACTGCAGGCTATTTTTGCATGAACAAAAAGGTACAATTTATTAAACTAAATCTACTCCTCCATTTTCCCTATACATATAATCAACATTAAAATTCATTTTACACAACTTTTAAAGATGTACACCTCTTCTTATGATGACAGTGTTTGTACATTATTCAGCTTGACTCTCAGGTAATGAGATATTTTTTTGAGTTGAACTATGGCAATATTCTACTACTTGCCTGTCATAGGAAAACTTGACGCCTGTCACATTCACAACATGCAGAATTAGAGGACTGTTAAAGGATATTGTTATCATTATAAAGATGAAGCCAATAAATAATTTTCCCAAAGGTATAGCATGATGAGTCAAAGTCTGTTTATATTCCTCGGCAGTCATCATTTTATTGACACAATGTGCTACACTGTTAAAATATGCTCCACAACATGACAAAAGCCACCACCAAACCTGACATAACATTTCAGACAGGCATTAGTATACTTCTTAGCAATTCTTCTTCTGACTCAGCGCATCATACGGCTTTATGCTTCTGGTTGTCACTCAATACTTCTGCTTGTCGCTTTTTGGCTTGAATGTTTCTTAGGTATAAAACACCCCTTAACAAGGCCATTTCTTTTAATTCTTCTTTGCATGGTAAAAAAACATGTACTTTGGTGCCAGACAATACTACCAGGTGCAGGATATTCTTTTGCCTCTTAAGAAAGTTGCTTTAAGTACCAGTCATCATATGCAAACAGCATTCTGGGTCCTTCATTTTCTGTTTTTAACCTGACCAGTCTCTTCCAATATTTTTATGACCCATGAACATCCCATCTTGAAAATCCAGTATGTTGTGCTGTTGCTCACTGACTACAGCGTTATTGATAAGTGATGCAGAAAGTGTATCACCTTAGCCATTTCCCTATATTTCACCAGATATCAAAATTGTTTTGGAAAAAAAAAGAGTTTATTCTTAACTTAATGGCATCAATGTTGTAATCTTTATAGAAAGATTATATTGTGCTTTCACAAACAACCACATGCTTCATACATAACTAGCTTTAAAAATATTTTCTGGGATGATGTAAGACTTTTACACTATGGAGGAATATTTCGGACAAAATTAAATAAATAAATAAATGCACAAATAAATAAAAGTACTGTGAAATGTGAGCATAAATAAATAAATGAGTCATGAAATGAGAGCCTAAATAAATAAATAAGTCATGAAATGAGAGCATAAATAAATAAATGTGTCATGAAATATGTTTTTTGTTGCTTATTTATTTATTTAATTTTGTCCGTAACATTCCTCCAAACCATCATGAAATACGACTTGAAATAAAACAGTCACTTTCACTCGTCAAAGTTGAGAGGGTGGGCTCTAACACACCCTCTAGTTATTGATTGGTGAATCGATAGCACAAGAATTAATTAGAAAAATGCTTACTACTGCCGATGAAATGGATTCTGCCGAGGATATTACATATTTCAGAGAGACTATTGAAGATTTATCGGAAGAAATTACAATGATGGCGGCTCTTTTAGACTCCGATATAGATTAAACAATTTTTGAAAATATCGAAGAACTGGTGAAACAGACTCGACTACACTCCAGTTCAGGTGACGCAGTTCCCAGCTTGGGACGTCCATCCTTTGATATTCCAGCTGAGTCAATAGAACACTTTACAGCTCTGATCAGTGGCAAAGTTTTTTGAAAAAGTAGCTGCGAATATGTACCTGACTTTATACTCGTAAAATAAGGGTCAAATACTCAGTTCAAAGTATTAGCTGGTGCTGCTTTGGGCATTCCATGTCAAAGTACCTAAACTAATACAGCCGTTGCAGCTTACTGTATATCAAACTGGCTTATTCGCCTTGTGATCGTCTTCCCGATACACCATATAGATCTGCAATCTGTCTAACTTTTAAACCGCATAACAGAAGTTGTTCTATTGACTCAGCTGGAATGTCAAAGGATGGACATCCAGAGCAGGGAAATGCGTCATCTGAACTGGAGTGTAGTCGAGTCTGTTCCACCAGTTCTAGGATATTTTCAAAAATAGTTTAACCTATATCGGAGTCTAAAAGAGCCGCCAACATTGTAATTTCTTTCGATAAATCTTCAATTCTCTCTCTGAAATACATAATATGTTCGGCAGAATCCATTTCATCGGCAGTAGTAAGCATTTTTCTATTTAATTCTTGTGCTATCGATTCACCAATCAATAACTAGAGGGTGTATTAGAGCCCACTCTCTCAACTTTGACGAGTGAAAGTGACAGTTTTATTCCAAGTCGTATTTCATGATGGTTTGGAGGAATATATTACGGACAAAATTAAACAAATAAGCAACAAAATACAGATTTCGTGACACATTTATTTATTTATGCTCTCATTTCATGACATATTTATTTATTTAGGCTCTCATTTCATGACACATTTATTTATTTATGCTCACATTTCACAGTACTTTTATTTATTTGCGCATTTATTTATTTATTTTTGTCCGAAATATTCCTCCATATTACACAGTATTGTAATTTTTTTTTTTAAATATGTATATTTGTCTGAATAAAATAACATTGGGTTGAGATTTGAAGGTCCCTTATGTTCTACTCTCTAGCGCACTAACTGATAATTACAGTATCCTAAGGTTGTTTTTTCCGTGAAGGAAAAGCCTTGTGCAAAATTTACCCTAAACAGATTTCCAACTGTTTTAACACTTGATTTATGTCACCTCTTAATCTCCATTTGCTTAAACCAAAAACATTCAACTCCTTCAGTCTCTCCACACAGCTCAAACTTCTTAGTCTTCTTAGTCACTCTTTCCTGGACTTCCTCTAGCATTGCTATGTCTTTTTTTGTAATATGGACACCAAAACTGAACACAGTAGTCTAGGTGAGGGCCCTGTAGCATGCTATATAGCTTAAGCATAACATCACCTGACTTGTACTCTATTGGGCGATTATAACATCCTGCTAGAATTCTTAATCACTGCCTGGATGTAGAAAGTAAAGAGTCCATTACTACTTCTAGGTAATTCTCATTACGTACATTTTAAAGTTTCAAAGCTTCCACTGTGTACTGGTGGGCTAGGTAATTATTCTTATTTATTTTCCATTTGACTTAATAAAGATGATTTAAAAAAATCACCATGTTGTATACAGTTTAAAAAAAAAATCAAAAATTGCCTTTTATTAAACTTTTAAGCAAACAGAGAGAAATGTTAAACAGCTCACAAAGTTTCCAGAAAGTGTGCTCACATCTGTATACAGCTCATGAACTTATCCAACAACACAACACTTCATAACAGTGAATCAAACCTGACAACCTGTCATGCTGCACTTTAGAACTTAAAGGGTGCACCTCAATTTAAATTAATCTTTTTAACACTGCTGCCCCCAAATTTATGTAATAAATTTGCTTGATGGGAAAAAAGGTTCTGTCTGTGTTGATGTATTCAAGGAGTTCAGGCACAGAAATCCAGAAAAGATTAAGTTGACAATTGTGTTGTTTTGGGAATCTGCCTTAATATAGTTGCTTTATAGAGTCCCATATGTACAGCCTTATCTGCATGTGGACAGCTGATTTAGGCATAGAGGCTAACTAGCATAGCACAAGCGTACCAAATGGTTACGCTAAAACTGCACCAATCACTACAGCTGGTGCCAACTCAGCTTGCTTTTTATTAGAGGGATCTCCCTTCAGCTGCTAACCTCTGTGGGAACATGGCAATCCTGTTCATTCAATTTTGAAGAGAGAGGCTGAAATTTAAACAGGAAGGGAGACCAAAGGCAGAAGTTTAGTTGAGAAGCTGAGGAACAAGAACAGACCCTTTGTGTCAAAGTTGTGAGATTGGGGGTTGCAGAAGAGTTGTCCTGTGAAAAATATGCAGGTAAGCAGTGGAGCAGTGGATCATCCTGCAATCAATGCAAGGATAACATGAGGTCCTTGTCTACTTCAAATAGCTTGAGTATGTGGAGGTGAAATATGCGCTGATTACATTTAGACAATTTTTTTTTGAGTTTATCTCACTTACCACAACACTAAAGAGAGTGATCGCCTTTTTTGGAGGTAGGTTGTGAGAAATTAATGGCTAAATTCTTAAAAAGACTAAAAATTACAGAATTCCAGTCTGACTGAGCATACCTTGCAGGGTGAGAGTGGAACATGTTGACATTGGCAAAGCACAGTGAAATGATGAGAGAGGATGGGGCTGTTCCCAGGGGTCTAATAGATGCAAAATCACTACTTTGCTGGTAGTAGTTATCTTTCAAAAGACATGATGATAGTACAGATTCTATCATTGAAGGCAACCTCTGTTGTTATCTGTGTTTTCTGAAATGCAGACAGTCCAGACAAAATGACGATTGCTGCTGCAGGTCCAGCTGTGTACAAGATCAAGGATGCAGTTAAAATATTTAGTTTTGCATGGCAAGTAGATGAGATGAAAGGAATTTCATATAATGCACAGATGCCCATTAAAATTAGTTATGTAGATATTTCTGGGTTAATTCAGGTGATTTATTGGTTTATTTGACATAATAGAAGGGTGACGTGCACACGCTCTGGTGAGCTGACAAGATTATAAAGTACTTGTCTATATTAAGCAGTAAAGTAAAGATGTGGATGACGTTTGGTGTTATTTATTATGTATTCTGGATTGTGGGAAAGGTTCTAGCCATCTGCCAATAAAATTATAGACATGTATTCTATCCAGAAGAACTATATGAAGTAAGTGTAATCATTTAGATACTTTTTCACCATTACACAACTGATTTTGGTGTTTTCCTTGTTTCAGAGCCCAGCAGCCACCACTATAAACACCATGCACGGTCATGCATTTTTCCATAAGTCTAAACAGAAAGCATTTTCCAGTTACCAGCAATGGTGATTGTTTTTCATTAAGCTTGCCTCTTAGGCAGATAAGCTTTGGCAGAATACATTGGGGACTGTTCTGCGTGAGAGAGACTAAGCAGCTTAGTAGTTCATTTAAATAATGCCAGCTACACACAGGACAGGGACGGGACAAAATAGTAAACATTTTAACTAAGTTTCATAGCAACAGAAGAATCATCCTGGCATAATTGTATAATGCTCTAAAATAATGCATTTCTGAAATTCCATTACATATGGAGAAAGTGCAGTGAAGGTGTTTAATAGCATTGTGTCCATTCTGCCTTTAAGTTAAACAAATTGAAAAGTGGTTATGAAGAACATTTATAATTATTATTGCACAACATTTTTTTTGTTTGTGTAGATTACCAAGCTGTCGCTACTGTGCATGATGCAGCAAGTTCTGGCTGGTGCAAGAAATTAGGGAGGCTGATTTCTCCATCCATTGCATTCAGATTCACTCAGACATGCTGGACTTTATTCTGTAAAATGCAGGTAGGAAAGTTGACATTAGTTATGTTCAATGAAAGCAATGATGTTGCTGCCCTATACTCTCTACAACATATCCAACCTTCTACTGTTTAAAGCAACTGGGCAAGCATACTGGTGTCAATTCACATGCTCAACCAGCTAACTACTGTGCCCAGATCATGCTCTGGCAAGAAAAGGAACCTGCAGCTGGCGCTGCATACAGGTGTTCTTTTCAAGTTCTTCTGAATAGTACTGTTAAATAAGGCACTAAAACAACCGTATGTGTTGCTGATGGTTGAATAAAATACAATGTCAAATTGAGCAAACCTGCTAATTGCTTAGTGATGATGGCATCATATTGCCATTAATTAGGCAAGAACAGGGCATCAGATGTAGAGTAAAAAAAAAACAAAGCATGGACTCTGTAAGTGCATTATGTTAACTTTATAAATTACTACTTTATACTGTCTAACAGAACTCGCTCTAAGCTACTAACTCAAGTCTCTCATTGCAACTTTTCTGTCAGCTGTTTTTGTGGTGAACAACATTGTGGCTGGCTAAGGGACTGCCCATTATGTTCAACTGTTCTGAACAAGAAATGTTGGAAATTTATCAACTCAAATGTAACGTATTTTCAATGCAGATAATGCATCAATCACCTTAATAAAAGAATACATGTCTGTGTGTCTGTTCAACAGACGACACATCACAAACATTTTTAGTAATAAAATGCATTGCATTTGTCATTCCAAAAGAGTGCACACCACATACATGAAGTTTCTCGTATAAGATACAGAAATCTGCCATGTGTGGGTTCATCCAACATTAAAACGTCTTTAATCTTGTTTCCTAAATACTTTGTAAATATTCATCATTTGGCCAGAAATGTTTCTAGTTGCATACTGAAAAATTATACAGAATGCATAGTGCATATGTTGTTCTGTATGGACTCTGTAAGTGCATTATATTAACTTTATAAATTACTACTTTATACTGTCTAACAGAACTCACTCGGAGCTGCTAACTCAATCTCTCATTCTGACAGACGACACATTACAAACATTTTAGTAATACAATGCATTGCATTTGTCATTCCAGGAGATTGCACATCACAAACATGAAGTCTGCTTTTACAAATCTCATGCCAAATGGCATATAACAGAGACACGCTTTGCATTGTGCACTGCAACCTTGAATAATGCTGAGATCTTTGTTGACTACTTAGATTTCAATCTGTTTTAGACAGGTAGCACAGCTACTCACAAAAAATTAAACTGTTAGTTTGTTTTTAATGTATAGGTACTGAAATTGATCATCTCTTGTTATTTTTCAGGTAAATTTTGGTTTTAAAAAAGGTCAATATAATCTCTATTTGCTGAGGAAACTTTGTAGATATGTAGAGACTCAGTAGTATATGTGAAAGTCACAAGTTTGCTTTTTTTCACTGAATGCATCCTCACTTTCACTATTGTCACTTGCTTCAAACAATAAAACAAATATGGCAAGGTGGACAAATTATAGATGTAAATGATCTGGATTTCTAAATCCAATCATTTTTCTACATTACTCATTTTCAATTTTAAGTCCTCAATATTTTTCTCTGTCAAAGACGTCCTGCATTGGATAATCATTCAAATTATGGTACTGTCTTGAAGATGTAATCTGTTTTACCTCAAATATGGGTTTTAAAACTCAGATGATAGCATATGGCATCTCAGTCTTCATTTAAAGGTTCAAAGTAAAGAAATCTAAACTCCCAGGATGCGACTGATGCCTCATCAATTTAAGTTATATTCGTATTGAGTTTACTGAAGTCTATGTGACGGAGGAGCTTTGAGGAGTGATCTCCATGTACAGCTTGGTATCAGCATAGCATGAAGTGAGGAGCCTGAAGTCACACTGAGAAGAAGCAGGTACACACTGAGAGTTTATACAGCATGGGTTTAAAATACATGCAGAAAAATTAAAAATGTATTTTTTAAAATTATTTTTATCCTGCTTTACATTTACTTGCCCTTGTGTTTAAAATGATAATGAATCTTGTTTAATTGTATCTGCTTTGTGCATGCTATTTATTGCTTTACAAACTATTGAAAAGGAAAATGTGAAAAATTCATTGACTTGCCTCTATGTGATTAGTTACAACTAGATTACACTACTTTCTAATTTCATTGCAGTGACATAAAATACATTTCAAACATTACAAAATCATATAATATAATAATAATTGATTTGCTTGTATAAGATACAGAAATCTGGCAGGTGTGGGTTAATCCAACATTAAAACTTCATTAATCTTGCTTCCTAAATACTTCGTAAATATTCATCATTTGGCCAGAAGTGTTTCTATTTGCATACTGAAAAATTATACAGAATGCATAGTGCATATGTTGTTCTGCATGGATTCCTTAAATCAATTTAAAATAATTTTTAGCTTTTTCATTCCTTGCATAAGCAAAGTCAACTGCACAACCATTTAATTTATTCAGAATGATTCTTATAAAAATATGAAGCTTATTAAAAATTTCAATAAACTAAACATATTACAATATGGAACAAACCAGTATGATACACCTGTTCTGCTTAATTATACATGCTGTTTTAAAAATATATTTTTGAACATTATTAAAACTTCAGTATGGTTAACTTATGGATGACATGATTTCAAAAACATGAAGTGTACCCACACAAGACAGCATTGCTTGAATCCTGGGTTTTAACTTCAACTAAAGTACTTTCAAGGGTGAGCTGAAATAAAGAACATTTCAAATAAATATTCAAACAATGAATGATCTAAAATTTGTGTTATTTCATTAATTGCAAATGTCTGTATTTAATGATTTGTGTATTTATTTCTTAATATCTGTCATTGTTTTTACTGTATCAGACTAAGGCATGGCAAGAAGTAAAATTATTTTACAGCTAGAAAAAATAAAATTAAGTAACAAAGCTGGAGAACGGTGGTTATAGTTAACACAACTGCCTGAAAGCTTCAGAGACCTCTGTTTGAGTGTCAGGATGATCATTGTGTAGAGACGGTTAATAACAAACACCACACAAGGTTTCTCATAAGTGCATCTGGTACCAGAGTCTTTATGTCATCTGATGCAAGTGCTGCCGTGAAGGAGCTTGGTTTGAGTTCACCCAGGGATGCCAAATTAAAGTAGTATGTGTGAAGGATCTCTGTTTCACCTTCCAGCCAGGAAACCAGAAATATGAAAGAGATCTGATTGTAGTTTATAAATCAACAAAAGTATACATTAACTCTTTAAGGGCTGAATATTTTTTCCAGAAAACATGGTTTTCTGAAAAGCACACAAATCAATCGTTTCACACAGAAATCAACAAAAAATGTCTGTTGCTGCTTGAGCCGCTCATGGCGGCAAGCAGGAATGCGCATTTGGCAGGGGTGGCAGTGGTGGCTATAGTTGCAGAACAATGCAATCTGGTTTGTACCTCTTGTCATTGTAAGCATCAGCTATATGAACGTGTTCAGTACCACGATCAGCTGCGGACTGAACAGCTGATACTGGTACCTCAAGTTCATTTTAGTTTATTTGCATCAAAATCGGAGTCTGACAAGTCAGAGTCCAATTCAGCAATAATATGCAAAACATTGTCCACGGAGTGATTTGCCTTGCGCATTTGCTTCGACCTCTCGACAGATGTCGATGCCATTTTTACTCTACGCTACTCACATGAGTGCTGGGAATCTCAGTCAAACCAATAAAGCTAACTTTCCTTTTAGCAAAGAGACTTGAACTAAAACACAACAGCGGGTAAGTTCACCATTTACAGTTGATGACCACCCCCAACCCCTCCTCTGGACAAAAGTCAACATCCGCCATGTAAAAGTTAAATAACAATTACTTTTTCTGTTGTGGTTCAGTCATAGTAAAAGAACTATTTTTAAACAAATAACCCAAACACGCTTGCTGCAATAACCAAAATAGTATAATTTGTTTATAACATAAGGCTAATAGAAGATGGATAAATGAATATATATATATATATATGCAATTCTATATATATGTATAGATATAAATATATAAACAAAGAACAATAATAGAAATCAAAACATCAGTTTAAGCAAGCATAGTTGAACATTTTCTCTCCTATAGAAAAGGCACATATCTTATGAATTCTATCTTTCTTGGCTTAGATGGATCTTTTTCTGTGCTATATAAAATTAATGTGGTCAAGATGTATAAGTTATTTAGCTGGACTGATAGATAGAGATAGATAGATAGATACTTTATTAATCCCAAGGGGAAATTCACATAATCCAGCAGCAGTATACTGATACAAAGAAACAATATTAAATTAAATAGTAATAAAAATGAAAAAAAGTTAGCATTTACTCCCCCGGGTGGAATTGAAGAGTCGCATAGTGTGGGGGAGGAACGATCTCCTCAGTCTGTCAGTGGAGCAGGAGAGTGACAAAAGTCTGTCACTGAAGCTACTCCTCTGCCTGGAGATGACACTGTTCAGTGGATGCAGTGGATTATTCATGATTGACAGGAGTTTGCTTAGTGCCCGTTGCTCTGCCACAGATGTTAAACTGTCCAACTTTACTCCTACAATAGAGCCTGCCTTCTTAACAAGTTTGTCCAGGCGTGAGGCGTCTTTCATCTTTATGCTGCCACCCCAGCACACCACCGCGTAGAAGAGGGCACTTGCCACAACCGTCTGGTAGAACATCTGCAGCATCTTACTGCAGATGTTGAACGATGCCAACCTTCTCAGAAAGTATAATCTGCTCTGACCTTTCTTACATAGAGCATCAGTATTGGCAGTCCAGTCCAATTTGTCATCCAGCTGCACTCCCAGGTATTTATAGGTCTGCACCCTCTGCACACAGTCACCTCTGATGATCACAGGGTCCATGAGGGGCCTGGGCCTCCTAAAATCCACCACCAGTTCCTTGGTTTTGCTGGTGTTAAGATGTAAGTGGTTTGAGTCGCACCATTTAACAAAGTCTTTGATTAGCTTCCTGTACTCCTCCTCCTGCCCACTCCTGATGCAGCCCACAATAGCAGTGTCATCAGCGAACTTTTGCACGTGACAGGACTCTGAGTCATATTGGAAGTCTGATGTATATAGATTGAACAGGACCGGAGAAAGTACAGTCACCTGCGGTGCCCCTGTATTGCTGAACACAATGTCAGACCTGCAGTTCCCAAGACGCACATATTGAGGTCTGTCTGTAAGATAGTCCACAATCCATGCCACCAGGTGTGAGTCTACTCCCATCTCAGTCAGCTTGTCTCTAAGGAGCAGAGGTTGGATGGTGTTGAAGGCGCTAGAGAAGTCCAAAAACATAATTCTTACAGCACCACTGCCTCTGTCCAGGTGGGAGAGGGATCGGTGTAGCATATAGATGATGGCATCCTCCGCTCCCACCTTCTCCTGGTATGCGAACTGCAGAGGGTCGAGGGCGTGGCGGACCTGTGGCCTCAGGTGGTGAAGCAGCAGCCGCTCCATGGTCTTCATCAGATGTGACGTCAGAGCAACAGGCCGGAAGTCATTCAGCTCACTAGGTCGTGATACCTTTGGGACAGGGGTGATACAAGATGTTTTCCAAAGCCTTGGGACTCTCCCCTGTTCCAGGCTCAGGTTGAAGATGCGCTGTAGAGGACTCCCCAGTTCCAACGCACAGGCCTTCAGCAGTCGTGGCGATACACCATCTGGACCCGCTGCTTTGCTGGCACGAAGTCTTTTCAACTCTCTGCTCACATGGGCTGCTGTAATTGTGGGTGGGGATGTCTCACCTATGCTGGTACCAGCAGAAGGATGGTTGGAGGATGCAGTACTTCGAGGTGATAGTGGGTTAGGGTGATCAAACCTATTAAAGAAGTTGTTCATTTGGTTTGCTCTCTCCACGTCTGTCTCGATGGCGGCACCCCGCTTCGAGCTGCAGCCAGTGATAATCTTCATCCCATCCCACACTTCCTTCATGCTGTTGTTCTGCAACTTCTGCTCCAGCTTTCTCCTGTACTGCTCTTTCGCCGCTCTGAGTTGGACTCGGAATTCCTTCTGCACGTGCTTGAGCTCATGCTGATCACCACCTTTAAAAGCCCTTTTCTTCTGGTTCAAAAGGCTGTGAAGGTGGCATGGATTTGCTCACAGCAAGTCTACACTGGTAGAGGCACCACCCCTCTCCTGGAATTTGTGTGCATGTATGAGGCTTCCTACTAATTCCAGGGAAATGTATAACAGTTAAAAACTTTTTAAAAAGATCATTACTCTTCAGTTACTGTGACACCAATAATAATTTTTTGGAATCAAAGTAGGTTTACTTGTGGTGGCGTCTGGATAAGTTGCCCCCACAATTTGCCCAGCACATTTGACAGACACACATTTCGCCACCACTATTTTTGCCCCGGTATTTATGTACATATCTATAATTACAATACAAAATGTAATAAACCTTACCCAACATTGAAAATAAAAAAAGTTCACTCAGATAGTGTTTTTATATGACTCACAGATCAACGTGTTCCACTGAAAATAGTATGCATGATTGCCTCCATAAAAGGTGAGTATTGTACTTAAAATTTAATCCATGTTATGTGATATGGTATTGTACGATAGTACCGGATTTCTCACAGTTTTTTGCCAGCACTACAGACATGTCAAGACGTGTGCTTACGGTTTTCGCTGTATTTCATGTATGTTTTTTCGCAACAGCATGTGATATTAATTTTTGGGAAATCGTTTGTATTCGTTTAATCGAAAGATAAATTTATATATGTTTACAGTGAAAAGTCAAGCAAAATGACACCTTTTATTGGCTAACTAAAAAGATTACAATATGCAAGGTTTAGAGGTAACTCAAGCCCCTTCTTCAGGCCCCTTCGTTACATCTTGCCTGAAGAAGGGGCTTGAGTTACCTCTAAAGCTTGCATATTGTAATCTTTTTAGGTAGCCAATAAAAGGTGACATTTTGCTTGACTTTTCACTACATTCATAATGGTTAACACGGTACAACACCCTAGTACTATATGTTTAGAGAGCGTTTCATTTAAGTGATGCACTATTGCTAACTTTTTTTATCATTTTGCTACAAAGATGTTTAAATTAGGAAAGTCAGTTTTGAAAGCTGAGAAAAGTTTTTCCCTTTATTTTTTCTAGAAACTTCCAACACTCAAAACGTCTGGGTGTGGGTATTAGATGTTACTGGGGTGGGGGAGAAAAATATCATGGAGGCAAAATGTAGTGGGGGCAAAATGTCAGTTTTCTCCTGCACATGTTTAAAAGATCTTTTGCATGCTTATCTTTCTTTGTTCAGGAGCTCTTCTCCTTCGCTTTGGTTGCATCTTATATTTGTGGGAAGCATTACTGTTTTTATTTAAGGTTTTGCGCACACTGTTTTCTTTTCTACTAGCCAATTTTATGTCAGCTAGGCAGTTGGCAATCAGTCAACCTCTGTTTTTAGCATGATGAATTGTGGTTTTTGCATAAGGCTTTCTCTTGCTCATGTACTTGCTAGTCCTTAACAAGGTTTGAGCTAATAGTACCCAATACAGACAAGTCCTTTACTCTTCCAATCCAGCAACTGGTTACCCTTCTGGAGTAAAAATTAATTTGTCCAGCCTTTGTTACAGCCACATCCTAGTCAACAGGGTCCATGCTATGGAACTGAAGTTAAGACCAGGCCAAGAGCATATAAAAAGAGCATAGAACTAGTGCCTTTTTTTAAGAAAGGAATGGATGTTTTGATCATCAATGTTGACAATTTGATTTTTGGCTCTTTGTTCACTCCAAGTGTTTGAATGGGGTATTGAGGAGACATCTCTGGGGTGCCACTTTGTGGTTGATCATTTTATCAAGTGAGGCCCAGAGACTGCTTTCCAAAGAGGCCCGATGAAGAGAAGCAACAGACTTAAGAGTGTCTGGCAGTTTGGTCTTTAGCAAAGTCAAATGCATAGTACTTGCTGTTAAGATAGTTTAGACAAAGAGATTGTTAGTTTGGCAACCAAAGGTAATGTGGTCAGGGTATAATAAGAATGATTTGTTCACTCCCTGCAGGTAGAGGGTAAGCAGCTGCCTGATGTAAATGAGGTTAAAACACCTCAGGATTTTATTCATGAGTGCTATTAGTTCATGAGTTTTAGAGACACATTTGTGCAGTAGTGGTCTTCACATCAAGCTTTCAATTTAACACTCTGTCTTCATCTCAATTCACCTATCGTCATGAGCTCCGGATAATGACTGAAAAAATGAGAAAGATATTAATAAGAACTTCCTTTGCAGAGCTGCTGAACACACTGTTTTTGATAAGAGTGAGGAGCTTGGTGATGTAAGAGGACCTAGGAGTAGAACTAATGCTATTTTGGATCAAAAGTTGAAAGTTCAGGTGATTTGTGAAAGTGGTTAGAATGCTCCCTAGGCACTTCCTGTGAGGGTGTACCAAGCACAGTGCACTTTGAAAAGACAAAATAACAGAGCTAGCAGCATTGTGCACATTGCAAGTCACTGATTAACCTAACCTGCACACCATTTGGATGTTTCAGGAGAAATGGGATATCGGGAATGTCTAGATCCATGCCTAATGGTATACCCAAGTTATACATTTTTCTTTCCCAGGCTAATGGGTGAAAGGTGTGGAGGCAATGGTGACCATAAGCCCCTTAATGTTCACCTGGCAGATCCAGATCTCTGGTCCAAGTGGGGTTGAGACTTTAACAGGTTTAGTTACCTGTTTCAAGCCGTTGCTTCACAAGCCTGTATTTAACATTCCTAAAATAACCCCCAACACCCCATCTGTACTTCTGGGACCAGAAGAAAGTTTAGTTTATTTCAAGGTTTCAAGGTTATTTAGTTATGTTTACAATATGAAAACATTTTGCCTTCTCAGTTACATCTAATAACAAACAGAAAGAAAACAAACAAATAGAGACATGACAGGTTAAGGTAAGACAGTTTGATGATGCATATTTACACAAAATTGGTTACAGGATACACATTAAATCTCTGCTATTTGAAGCTGAAAGTGATAACAGATTGGATTATACTGCAATCAATACAAGGACAACATGAGCTCCTTGTCTACTTCAAATAGTTTGAGTATATGGAGGAGAAATAAGTGCTGATTGCATTTAGACATTTTTTTTGTATTTGTATTCTGTGTTTAAGACTGTTATCTAGGGTTGTCTCCTAAGTATTTATATTCAGACACTATTTCTACCTCTTCCCCCTGAACAACAACGGAACATACAGATTTCTGTCTCTTAAAATCAAATATCATTTATTTGGTCTTTTTAACATTCAGAGTGAGTTAGTTCTTATTGCACCAGTTTACCACAGCAGTCCGCTTGATTTAGATAGTGGCTTTCATCCTTCCCAGATATGTGTCCTATGTTAATGGTGTCATTGGCATACTTGATAATGGAACAGTAATCATTGTTCTGTCTCTGGTCACTTCTGTAGGGATTAAATAATAGTGATGATGAAACATAGCCCTCTGGATTTCCTGTGTGAATTAATTACTTTTGAAACAGTATACCCTATACAAAATTAACATAATTCTGGACCAAAATCTTTAAATGCCTATCAGACAGCCTCGGTGTCACAGTCTCTCCTAATCCATTAACAGCTGTGTTTGGTGTACTCCCAGATGGGCCTAAAGTGGAGAAGGACAAACAAAATGTGATTACCTTTACTTCGCTATTAGCACATAGACTTATCTTGAACACCTGGAAGGATCCTAGCCCACCACTTTTAAGTCACTGGGTAGGTGATGTTCTATATTATTTGAAATTGGAAAAAATCTAATTTTCACTTAGAAGATCTGTTTAAAACTTTTTTAATAACTGGTAGGATCTAATCAATAACATTTTAGAATAAGCTATTATATTGGGGAAAAGGATTCTCTTCCCTCCTTTCTACTCTTAAAGTTTTACTGCGGCTGTTGGCCTTCCTCTCTTTCTCTTGTGTGGGGCTTTGAATTATTTATATGGAATATTACTTGCTTTTAATAATTTCAATAAAAATGAATAACAACAAAAAAGAAAAAGTGTCCTGAATTGTGACTGTATGTGAGCCAAAAAGTCCTGAATCCTTGATTTGATAAATGGGTTAACATTTATACTGTTTAGGTTCATAAAATATATTAAAATGCAAATTTCTTTGCATATTTAATATTTACTTATTTCTAATTATCCTAAGTTGTACACTTACTGTTCTCTAATAGCACTGGTAAAAATTTAAAACATGTAATAGCTATTTCAAAGCATAATATTTGAGAAATAAATCAGTTTCCCCAGTCCCACACAAGTGAGGCAATAGCACTTTCCTCTGCACTCTTTACAGCCTAAGGTATATTGTATATTATTTTATTTTGATATCATTTTATATCTTTATATACCAAAATGTATACTTTTCACTACACAGTATTCATCAGTGCACCTTACTGCTGATTTATTTAAATCTATCAACCACTACATTGTTTTTTACACTGCAAAGAAATGATATAAACACTGAATTTCAGGAGAAAATGACTTAATATTAGTGAAATTATCTGTCCATGCAGTAAGATAATTTTACTTGCCAAGTCTAGAAATAAGAAAGCTCTGATAAGTGTTCAGAGGTTTGAAATATGTAGAAAGTGCAGTTTTTTAGAACAAATTACTTGAGATTAGACTTTCTGCAGTGGAAATACACTGAATATTAGAAAATTATTTTTAATTCTGTTATTTTGCATTCTTAATTTTAGCACACTGAAAAATCAAGGCTAAGGAACAAGAGAATAAATCAAATAAGTGGAAAATTCTTAATACCAGTGGAGAATGAAAGTCTTGTTACTTGAAACAAGTTAGCTTAATTTGAAATAGATAGTCCAATATTTCATCTCAGAGCATATATCTTAAAACAGGAATACTTTACAAAAATCACAGAATAAGAAAAAAAATATATGATTATTAATAAATAAATGCTTGAAATAAGCAAAATTATTTTGAATGTACAATTTCTATTAATGGTTTCTAAATCACACTTTACCTAATTTAGAGTTACACGTAACCAATCATTTTGCTTCAAAATGTATCAAGTTAATTTTGTTGGCCAGGCTTAAGTAGTGCCTCAGTGATTACTGACCAATAAACTGTTTCCATTCAGCTAAGGCTTTCCTGTATGGCACAGTTACATCCTTCTCATGAACTGTGTCCAGTAATGTTTCAGTTTGAGTTACAGAGAGGACAGTGGCAATGCACTTAGGATATGTTAGATGTAGTGCATAATAATATGCTATAAGGTACATGATACCTTCCTGCAACATTTCTTGAGGGAAAGTTGTCACAGGCTCACTTCCAATAGCCAGCATGCAGTTATCTTGGTCCACAATAAGGGCAGGGCTAGACAGTTGTCTTTGCTGTAGAAAGGCATCAAGATTTTCGGAAGTCTTCAAGACAAACAAAAACCAACAACAGAAAAATTTAAGTGTGAGTGGGGAACTCTTGGAGGTCCCCAATTTGCGCTTCTGACGTGCTCATGTATGGTATTAATATTGAAATTAAGGGGATGGGTGCCCCCCTTGCTGTTTCAAGTGCAGCGACCTTTTTATATTAGAGCAATGAGCTTACAATTGTGGATACCTCAAAATCGATAATAATTTAAAAATACTGGCCTCTAAATTTTTAAGTTTTTCTTTAAAGGTATCTCTAATAGAAGCGACTTGGGTCGTGTTCACTCCAGTTACTACCAGTAATAGCATGAGGCGCGTGCAGTGCAGTTAGAACTTAGCACATTTTTAAATGATACATTTCAATTTATTTTTAAGTAAGCAGAAGTCCATCAGAACGTCTTTAACAGCTTTTTTCATAAATCACTGTAAGAAATAAATAAATCAACGACATTTAACCAACATTTATTTCATAACTAGCAAAATACCTGCGCTTTGCAGCGGAGAAGTAGTGTGTTACAGAAGTAATTATACATACATACATATCTACATATATACATATACACACATATATATATATATATATATATATATATATATATATA
>JANRMT010062808.1:57556769-57590026 GCA_026402145.1 Polypterus bichir lapradei | reverse complement strand
GTAGCAGAGGCGTCCCGGCCGGGCATGGGACCCGGCTGTCCGTCACAATATATATATATATATATATATACTTGTAATAAATTATGATAAAAGATTATTATATATTAACACAATATAAATATATAACAATATTAACACAATACATATATATAACAATGTCTTTGGATTGTAGTAAAGTGTAGATAAAATTTTGCATTATTGACATAGAATGATCAACATCCATGTGCAGTTTGTGATTGACCGAATGCACAACAAGCTTTTCTTGTTGCTAGTACAGTAGTTAGCATTTAGAATGTTGTCATCACCTACATATCAACCATATGTTGACTTTTTTTAGGCTCTGGTCATGATATTTCAAACCTAAATCAGTCCACAGTCACAGGGAGCCAAAGTTTATCCTGGCTGTGTATCAGAAAACAACTCTTGGTAGGGTTGGTTTCAGTCAATTGGCAGATCCAGTCAGACCCATTCATGCAGATACTCACAGAGGGTGAATTTGTAATAAGCCACAAAACTAAGTAACATCTTTGGAACTATGGAAGAAGAACAGGAGTATCCAGAATAAAATCCACGCAGACATACTGAGAATATATAAATTCCACATGGTCAACAACCTGGAGTGTGGAATTCGAACTTAGGATACTAGATCTGTGAGGCCACAGTGCTACCCACTGCACCATCATGCACTGCAAGGTCATATAATTCAATATAATAAGAAAAAAAAGAAGAAGCAGGAGGAAGCAGAATGTAATTCAAGAGATGATAGAGGACAAGTGATACTTTACTGTTCCAAGCCTTTAAAAGATGTCCATTGGTCCTGTGCAGATCAGATTGTTAATTGTAATTTATCCTCTTCAGAAATAGATGCTTACCCTGTGCCCTTTAATATCAGAATAGAGGGTCATCAGAGATTAGCACCTGCCTCTACTTGGTAAATTATGTCAAAACATCAGTTGAAGATGTTGTCTATTTTTGCAAAGTAAACAGAATATTTTGCATCGGAAACCATATGCAATTAGACTTAATTTAATTAGAACACTTACCAATTTCTTAATACATTGCTAGTATTTCACTTTTTGCAGTCCTGAAATAGGTTGCATTATTTTAAATACACCTTTCTCTTGTTTTATCTATTAATTCAGTCTATTGCTTAGCCTTCACCTTATTCTTAGAAGTAAACTCTCAATGGGATGCATATTTGTTGCAAAAGTGTATAATACTCTTGTGCAAAGCTTTATTTTTTGGTTGAATTTATGTTTTCATTTTCTTCTTTTTTTGCCTCTAATATACTGCTTCATATTAGAAATGCAGTATTATTATAATCCTTTAATATGAAATTGCACATTACCACTTTGTTCTTGCATTTATAATACTAAAGAACATTCTAAAGTTAAATACATCTGCTTACTAAAATTACTACTTAAATTACAGTAACAAGTCGAATTATTGTTGTTTGTAAGTTAATAACTCCCACAATGTTTTTTTTTTTATTCATTATGAATTGGATTAAGCTCAAATGTATTTTCATAAAAATGTCTCAGACAACAGCAATATTCAGGTTCTAATCAATATATTAAAAACATTACAAAATCATCTGATATACTGTAGCTATCTGCACCAAATATTTAATCCTGTTTTCATATAATACAGTATGTTTTTGTTAGTTTGCTTTATATTTTATTAATCAACTTATATTAAAAATTAAACTAGTCATGCAGAATAAATAATGCTACTTTACCAAAATAGTCCACTGCGTAGACTTTCATGGCTACTTCCACTAAGATAAATCAGTTTGGTCTTTTTCTGATTTCTAACCAAACATGAACTGGTAGCTGCTGTTTTTTATATTAAGTGGTAAATCTTTGACTGTTATGTGTGCTTATTTTCATCAGCCACTGTGGTGTAACCATTCCTTTGAGTAATTGTGCTAGTACACATGCTTAACTTTGGGTAGAGTGTCCAAGATCAGTGGCGAGAAACAACATAAATAAAACGTGCAATATGCTCTACTGTCAGTAACTGTGATTCATGTCAGCTTAGGTTTTAGATTGTTTGTTACTAAATAGAAATTCTGAAATAATCTATCAAAGTTTTTACTTTGGTTTTACAATTGCTGATAAACTGAACTCCTGTGGTATTTATTGGACTCCTTTTGGAATCTAAACTATTATTGCACGTTGAAAGAGAACTACTTCAATACATCAGCAGATTACTAAACTAATGCCAGTGATAGAAAACATGATTTAAAAGTGAACAAAATAAAAAATATAGCACTATATTATGAAAACGATTAAAATACTTGATCTATGTTGAGAAACTTTTATACATTACTTGAGCATGTTACAACAGGAAGGCATGGAATAAAAGAACAGAAAAACTGCACAACATGCCACTGAAGTAAAGAACTTACTGTAGACATAATCTGACCTAAACTTTGAATGGCAAATTAACCAGATTGCTAAGCCTGCATTTAAGCAACACTGCAACAGTTAGACCTCTTAAAAGATTGCAAGATGCTGAGAAATTAATTCAAGCTTCTGTTTTTAGTCAACTAGATAACTATAACAGGACTACCTAAGAAAGAATTCAATTGGTTGCAATTAGTTCAGAATGTAGCAGAAAGAATCTTAGTCAGCAAAAAAAAATCTGAGCACATATCTTCAGTTTTAGCATCATTACACTAGTTACCCATATCCTTTAGAATTGACTACTAATGGTGTATAACAGGCATGTCAAACTCACTACCATTGGTGGGCCGCTTCGACTGCCATACGTGCGTCAGCAGGCCGCACTGTAACATATACTATTGTATTATTATACAAAGTTAGTGTAGCTTTCTTTCCAATACTGAAAACTTAAAAAAATGTAACACTTAAAGTTTAAAGAAAAGCAATTTATTTCCATACAACTCTCCGTACAACAGCGTACAATTAGAGTCTTAGCCTCTTAGCTAGGTCCTTATATTATTATATTATATTCATTATATTATATTCATTGCTTATATAGGAGTCTTACAGTGTGAGATCTATTTCTTTTGTCCCAACACTTGGCATCTCTTGTTAGTAACCAGTTCGTCAATATCAGGCATGAAATCTTGTGCAGCTGCAACTTTTATGAGGTATGAAAGGTGCTCGACAGTAAGTCTTGAGCGATTTGGGGTTTTGGTAGCTTTCATTAATGAGAACAATTGCTCACAAAGGTAAGTGCTTCTGAACATAGATAATACTCTCGATGCAAACTTACGGATCTGCACATACGAGGGTGGCAGGTCAGCATACAAGCTTGGCACACCAACTTCGTTGTATTTTGCCTTCAGAATAGAATCTGTCTGCAGTTCAGTCAATTCCATTTGGATATTCTCAGGTGCATTCTGAACGTTGTAAGAGAACAGCGCAAAGTCCTGTTCGTGTGAACTGAAATCACGAAAACGCTCACTGAATTCATTGTTCAGTAATTCAAGTTGGAAAACAAATCCTCCAAAAATCAAATTTTACTTTACTAAATTTACTTCAAAGTTTATATTGTAAAATAAGCCGATATGCAAAAAGCCACCTGACCTACACTAATTTTACAAACTCAAAATCACAAAAATATGTTAATAAACAACTCACCAACTTCTCGCGTCCACTTCAGATCTTCAGCTGTAGTCTGCACTAACTGTTTGTTACAATACTAGCACAAAATTAGATAAAACTAGAGCAAAAAAACGTGAAAATATGCGAGCTATTACTACTCGTGATGGCTCTAGGCAGCCTTGGGCAGAGAAAGAATCGATGGCTCCTTCGCCCGTCAATGTCAATATGGTATCTTATGCATGGCGGATTGGCCATGTCCGTTGCGGACACTGCATAGCTGCCTCATGCTCATGACACGCTTCTATATGCGCGTGTCTGTAACTTGAAAACCAAGTGGTGGCCCATGATATTCTCATTACAGCAGAACATTATAATACTACATATAGCTTACTGCTCTGACTCTAGCGACATTAGTAAATACAGCATATTAATTAACAAGAAACACAATGTTTTTCAGCCACATTGCCGTCAGCTGTGTCGTTATTTTCTCTTTCTGTTTTATACTCAACATACAGTACATTGGCGTGGCAGCCCTGTGCAGGTGCACAGTTTGCACATGACTAAGGCTGCCCCTGCTGCAGCCTAGCACTTCAGATGTGACGTTGCGGCTCATTAACTTTGGTCAAGGCCCATGGCTATACTAGCAGATGACGTTTCCGGTACCGTAATGCCATGGGAAAACGTACTTTTGTCAGAAGGCAGAAGTAAGAAAAGTCAATAAGTAATGACGAAGATGCAGTATGATTCAATCACAAATGTTAGTAATCATTTTGTACAAGTTCAGTGCTAACTAGGATCTGTCATGCGGGCTGCACAGATTTCTGTTGCGGGCTGCATGTGTTTGACATGCCTGGTGTATAAATTCTTAAATTATTTTGCTCCTTCCTATATTATAGAACAGGGATGTCAAACTCCAGTCCTGGAGGGCCGCAGTGGCGGCAGGTTTTTGTTCTAACCATCTTTTTTATTAGTGACCAGTTTTTGCTGCTAATTAACTCCTTTATCATTAGTTTTAATTAACTTGCTCAGGCCCCTTAGTTGTTTCTTCTTCCTTAATTATCAGTCAAACCATAATGAGACACAAAACAAGCCACCACATGACCAGCTCACCTGTGCCCATCACACAATATCTGAAAACAAAGGTGATAGTCTCGGTAAAGTTGATCTCTCAGGTCACCAAAACATTTTGATGGTTTTCTTACAAAAAACAGAAAAATCAACAGTTTTGGAAATGTCTGCTGTGGTAGAATGAGAGCAGCAACAGGCCACTGAATTAAATAACAGGTTTAGTTAACAACAAGAATAAGCTTCTCATTAGGAAACTGGTCAGAGTGAAATTGTTTGGAGTTTGAACCCCCAATTTAGCTTGTCATCTGTTGGCTCGTTTCACATCTCATTTCTGTTTGGCTGTCATTTAATGAAGAAAATAATTCAAAGGACTGAATCCTTAGTAACAGGGCTACTAAAATGAAGAGAAAAGAAATTAATTAGCAGTGAAAACTGGTCACTGATTAGGAAAAGGGTTAGAATGAAAACCTGCAGCCACTGCGGCCCTCCAGGCCTGGAGTTTGACACCCCTGTGTCTGTCCACCTACATTTGAAATCCTAATTGTAGCCTGCTTATTATTTCAAGAACCAAGCATAAAAAATGTGGTCAGATGACCTTTTGCTATTATACATCAAAAATCTAGAATACTTTATCAATTGAGATATGCCAAGTGAATACAAAAATCCCACATTTTTTAATTTTTCGTTTTTGTAATTTTAATTTAGTCCTACACATAATAACCTAGACATGAATAGAATTACCATTCTCTTCAGTGAATCTGCAATTATTATTAACCTTTACTTCTCTTTGGTTTCCTTTCCAGTTCTTACGTGGTGGCTTGATCAAAGTCCTGTGCAGTTGCTTGTGATGTCTGAATGAAAGTGGATATTCAAACTTGCCATAAGACCAAATGCATTTTTTCCTCTAACACAAAGCCAAAAAAAAAACCAAAAATAATAAAGAACTAGGGGGCTTTGTCTTTTATTTCCGGCCACGGGCATGGTTAAATCTCCTGGCACAAAGTCTCGTCACGCGGGACTTGAAAGTATCTCTCTGAAAAAGTAACGTCTCAACCTTGGCTAAAAAGTCTTGTCTCATGACAGGATTTTTTTATATAATAGAGAGATGGCTTAAAGAACATTTATGTTAGACAGAATGCCGAATGGGGGCTGGGTGGTCTTTTGGCCTAATTTGTCTAGCCTGTCCTGATCATCGGACTGTCATTTAGAAACTTAAGAAAATAATTTGTCCTTTATTATTCTTGTCTAAATTTAATTTGTTTTTCTTTGCAAGTAACTAGCACATGAAAATGTGCTATATAAAAGTTGTTATTGTTTCTGAATCACAAAGACCAAATTCAGAGAACAGCACATGGGTCAAAAAACCCTAACAGACCCTATTATTTGAACTCTTAAGGGCTTGCTTTACCGTCTGAATCTGATACAATGAGTGTGAACTCCTGCCTGTTTTAACTACCTCTTAAATTAATACTAAAACTCCTAATAGCTAAAAACGCCCCATCTATAAACAAATGTGTTCAAAACTGCAAAGAAAAATGGATTTGCACATGTACAGATACAAGACATGCTGCAAAATATTACAATAATTGAATTGTGAAAGAACAGAGTCTGGCTTCTCCGAAAAAATCAGGAAAGCCATCTGGTATGACTATGGATCTAGTTGGGTTTATCAAATGGTCCCATGTGACCATGCCCTGGTTTCACACATCCACTATGTAACTACTGTATATGCCTTGTGACTTCACAATTTGGTGTCAATCCTGGATTCACCAACAAACAACAGAACACAGATGACTAAGAACTCGATACACGGCTTGCTCTTTCTATGTATACAGTTCTGGCAATATGGCTGATGAAGACAAACGTATACAATTGAAATTTTATTTTGTTTATAACCAAACTCTAAGGGCATTATCATAACATCCAAAACTTTTTCATAACAATGTTTTGCAGTTCAGGGTCACAAGACAGAAACCAAACTTTGACAGAAGTCTATTACAGTAACACTGATTCACACATATAAACTCATTCCCTCCACGTCAATTTTAGAATCACCAATTGACCTCTTATGCTTATCTTTGAGGATGATAGTAAAACAAAATCAAAAAAAAAAAACACAGCCAGGATCACATTTTGGGCTCAGGGTAAAAGGTTTGCTTCAGTGACTTGTATGAGTACTGAAGGCTGTTAAAAGCTTTATGTAAGCTTTTGGATAATCTAAAACTCTCCTGTGGCACACTTTGTTATTTTTGAAAGTCTGTGTTTGTACTCTGCTAAAGCTCTTTTTTGATGAACTGTCTTTTGATCTTTGTTTTTTTGTTTAGGTTGCTATTTTTATTGTAGACATTTTTGGTATAGCTATCCCTGCTAATAACCCTTTCGCTACAATTTTTCCTACTCCATTTTTTTATTTTTTTACCTTTTGGTTTTTCACTTTTTACAAATAAAGTACAGTGAGTACCTCCACCTGTATAGTGTTCAAATCTCCAGCCACATCACCTTTTAAAGACGAAGCACAGTTAACTGAATGGCAAGTTACTTTCAACACCTTTGTGTCATATTTGCCATGTTGATGCCACATTCCACATTTTATAAAAGTTGATGGCGCTGACAATTTGAGGCAGAACTGTGATGTGGATTAAGTAAATTTTAGCTCTCCATGTCTGTTCTTTGTGGTTTAAAATAAGAAAAAGAATGCTACAAAACTAAATGGCAGAAGTCAGGTACCTAATCACTAGATAGAATCATTGACAGTAGTCAAAGCAGGGCTTGATAGTATTAGAAGTAGTAGTAGAAGTATGATACCTTAAACAGACAATTATTTATAAGAATTTATCAAGCACGGGTCAAAACAGGAAATTCACATAAGATTAGTAAAGAAAAACAGACTCTAAAAAGGAAGAAAAGCCACTGTCGTAAAAGTGCTGGAAACTCCTCTGCCCAGTAGCATTGTCCTTTGGAGCAGCACACATTCTGAAAACCTAAGAGTAGCTTATGCTTCAGTAATGGGCCATGCAGAAGTGTCAGGACAAACATACTGCAGAGATAAGATACATATGCAGACACCAAGGATGGAGACTAGCCATATGTTCTTGAAATATAAGTGTACAAATGTGGGCCGTTCTATATAAGTAAATGGATATTTCTTTGATATTCTTTTTCCTTACTGTTATGAAAAACTTATGTGGCCTAATGCCTAACCTTGAAACAAAGGCAGCTAACATAAATCTCATTTGAGCTTAATTTGTGCTTCAACTCCATTCTAAGCAGTCAATGTGGGTGCCTACCTATGTAACTAGCTCCTAAGTAAGTATTAGAACAACACAAAGCTGACAAATTGCCTTCCAGAAATAAAGAGAAACAGGTATAATAAATAGATTCATGAGTCAAACAAATAATAGAAAAATAATGAGCAAAACCACAGGCAAAGATTGAAAAGAGGCTGTAAAAATACTACGTTATTGAAAGTCAGTATAATAGGATCTGACATTTTCAAACAAACATGCTGAACATGCTTCCTGAACAGCCTGTAGAAAAATGGACAAAATTAGCTACTAAAGCCATATGATATGAAAGGTGATGTTACACTTCTGTCATGTAGTCAAAAACAAAAAATATATCACCAGTTCAGAAAAAACCATGCAGTTTTAAATGCTGTTTATTGAACATTCGCTCTCTTGGCACTAAAGCTGTTTTGGTAAATGATATTATATTAAGTACAAAATCTGATCTGTGTCTTCTTACTGAAACCTGGCTTAGTAAATGTGACACTGTTCCCCTAGCTGAGGCGTCACCAGATGGATACTCTTTCCTTCATAAGTCTAGAGATTCTGGTCGAGGAGCAGGCCTTGGAATAATTCATTGTAACAAAATGCAAATCACTTCTAAAAATTTAGGCAACTTTACATCCTTTGAGGTATTCATTTTAAATATTAAAACAGATTCCAACACAATTATAGTGCTAGTCTACAGACCACCAGGGCCATATTCATTGTTCATGACTGAATTTAGCAACCTTCTATCTGATTTGGCTATAAATTATGATCACATAGTACTGATGGGGGATTTTAATGTACACATTGATGTGGAAACTGACACTTTTAGCAAATGTTTTACTTATTTGTTAAATTCAGTAGGATTTTGTCAGATTGTCAAAGGTCCAACTCATAATCATAACCACACATTAGATTTAATTATAACTTACCAAGTTGAAATTCAAAATTTAAATATTACTCCATTAAATGAAGTCATTTCCGATCACTTCTTAATTACATTTGATTTAGTTCTGCCCATGCCAACGCACTCACAGATTTAAACAAAGACAGTGCGACATCTAGATTGTAATTCTGCTTCAAAATTTATAGATACCTTGAGTAAGTCGAGTGTAATTGTGGAAAACCATTTAGATCAGTTAACATTAAATGTAAACGTGGAAAACAATTTAGATCAGCTAACATCACATTATAATGTGACATTGAGAGATGCTCTGGACACAGTGGCTCCCCTTAAAACAAAGGTGATCAAAGCACACAGAAACTCTCCCTGGTTTAATGAAAATACTCGAGCTCTTAAATTAGAGTGTAGAAAACTGGAGCGCAGATGGAGAACAACAAAGCTACATGTCTTTCAAATTGCATGGACAGAGAGTGTTAATAAATATAAAAAAGCCCTCTTTAAAGCTCGCTCAGAATACTATTCTGCATTAATAGATAGCAATATTAAAAATTCTCGGGTACTGTTTAGAATAGTGGCTTAATTAACAAATGGGAATTCAGATCAACAGTGCAAAATACCAACAGATATTAGCAGTACAGACTTTATGAACTTCTTCAATGAGAAAATTAAAAATATAAGATCCCAGATCTCAGCATCACAGTACAAACCAAATACTAGCTTAGCCGACCCTGCCGCACATTGCATTCAGCACTTTAGTAATTTTAATCCTGTAACTGAGCAGGAAGTCTTAACTTTAATTACTAAAATGAAGCCCACTACTTGTTCCCTAGATCCAGTGCCAACAAAACTAGTAAAAAGTGCCATGGATGTTCTTGCAGCACCTATTTTAACCATTATCAATAGTTCATTACTGCATAGCACCGTACCTGATGCACTAAAAGTGTCAGTCATTAAACCTTTACTTAAAAAGTCAGACCTAGACCCACACATACTAAATAATTATAGGCCTGTTTCAAATTTACCATTTCTCTCTAAAGTACTAGAAAAAGTAGTCGCCAGTCAGCTTCAGTCACACCTTATGCATTACAATTTATTTGAGAAATTCCAGTCTGGTTTTCGCACTGGTCATAGTACAGAAACTGCACTAACATGGGTTGTAAATTACATTCTGATATCCTCTGATGAAGGAAACTCCACTGTAATTATGTTGTTAGATTTAAGTGCAGCATTTGACACCATTGACCATTCTATTTTACTGCACAGGCTAGAAAACGATGTTGGGCTTACAGGCCCCGTGTTCGCTTGGTTTAGTTCTTATTTATCAAATCGATTCCAATACGTACAGAAATGTGCTGACAGTACTCCATCATTATACACAGAAGTTCAATATGGTGTCCCGCAAGGCTCAGTACTGGGACCTTTACTGTTTTCACTTTACATGCTTCCTCTGGGATCTCTCATTAGGAAACATAATGTTAATTTTCACTCGTATGCAGATGACACCCAGTTATACCTTTCATTTAAATCAAATGAAGTATCTCCGATGTTGTCTTTAATTAGTTATGTTAGTGAATTAAAGGAGTGGATGAATGAGAACTACTTGTCTTTAAATACAGATAAAACAGAGATGTTAATTGTTGGAGGGAATGACGCTGATCACAGCAATATTTTGTCATCATTTAACTCAGTTGGAATCCCAAATCATTTTACTGAATCAGCTCGCAATCCAGGAGTTATCTTTGATTCTAGCATGTCATTTAAAGCACATATTACAAAGTTGTCCAAAACATGTTTCTTCCATCTTAAAAATGTTAGGAAATTAAGGCGCTTTCTAAATAAACAGGATTGTGAGAAATTAATTCATGCATTTATCTCTAGTAGGATTGACTACGGCAATACGGTGTTCACTGGCTGTTCAAACTGTTCTTTATACAGCCTCCAGTTAATCCAAAATGCAGCTGCAAGAATTATTACAAGAACAAGAAAATATGAACACATAACTCCAGTTCTTAAATCCTTACACTGGCTCCCGGTTAAGTTTAGGGCAGATTTCAAAATCCTCCTTTTAACATATAAAGCATTAAATGGCCAAGGTCCGGCTTACTTGTCTGAACTTATCATGATTTACAAACCTGAGTGCACATTAAGATCTCAAGATGCCGGTCTGCTTATGATTCCAAGGATTAATAAAATAACAGTGGGAGGTCGAGCCTTTAGTTACAGGGCCCCTAAATTGTGGAATGGTCTTCCTGCTTCTATAAGAGTTGCCCCCTCGGTCTCAGCCTTTAAATCTCGGCTGAAGACTCATTACTTCAGTTTAGCATATTCTGACTAGAGCTGCTGATTAACTGTACATACTGCATCTCTGTTGTTGGTCATTAGCACTAAAACATAAGTAACATGATTGTTATAATTTGTTACTAACCCTCACCTATTCTGTTTCTGTTCTCGGTACTCAAATGTGGCAATTGGTGCCACGACCCACCTGCCAAGTTGTTGCCTGCCTATGGTAAAGTCATCCCTGATGAAGGATCACAGGAATCATGGGAAAAAGGGGTCCTTTCATCGAAATGGCTGGCCGAGCAACGTTTCAGCCGTGGAATGGCCAAATGGGGAGGCAGCTTGATGGATGAGGTCTCCAGGACTCTAAAAATATCCAAATCTTATTATGGGATATCATCTACAGTTAAATTCTGCTCCGTGCTTCTAAAATTTGTATTATTATGCTGTATTAAGGATTTGTTCTGTTCTGTGTATTGTATTGTATTGACCCCCTTCTTTTGACACCCACTGCACGCCCAACCTACCTGGAAAGGGGTCTCTCTTTGAACTGCCTTTCCCGAGGTTTCTTCCATTTTTCCCTACAAGGTTTTTTGGGAGTTTTTCCTTGTCTTCTCAGAGAGTCAAGGCTGGGGGGCTGTCAAGAGGCAGGGCCTGTTAAAGCCTATTGCGGCACTTCCTGTGTGATTTTGGGCTATACAAAAATAAACTGTATTGTATTGTATTGTATTGTATAGTCAAGGAAATCAAACCACATTAGCAAGTGTCCATGACATGATGAAGTGGTTGCTACAGTATATTGGAACCAGGAAACAATAGGAGATCACTTACAAACAAAAATCACAAAAATAATAATTATAATAATAACAATAAAAGACACAAAACAACACAAGAAAGAAACACAATCCACTGTACCTCTTGACACTTATGATCACTGAGTTCTTATGTTCTCATGTTTTCGCACATTATTTTGTCTATTTTGATATTTTTCCAGCACTGTGTATATTGTGCTGCTTATATGGCTACTCACTTTTTCCATGTAGAAGAAGCCTGGCAAAGCAAACCCTTGTGGGCTTAAACAAACTGCCTTTATTTGTTAGTTCTTTTTAGACTAGTATTATTGTCTGTTAGGTCTTTTAGCAGTAGGTACTAATTCACATGTTCTTCATATCTCTGTTATAGAGAAATGTTTGTGGCATGTTTATGTCTGTTTTACATTTGTCATCTGAGTATTGGAAAATGAAGAGATCTCTGTTGTTTTCTGTATATTGAAAGGCATGTCAGACAAGAATCAGGTGAGGCACAAATATCAAGACTATACCTGTTTAATTGGTGGGGAGCAACACACAAAGGAATTGGGACTACTACAGATCTGCTCTGGAAGCTTGGAGGCAGTAGACAACCATCAGTTGGTGATGTAAACATCACCAGGCCCTTCTGAATGTCAAGGTACTCTCAGGAACAGGAAACCTGCCATTTGTTATAAAGATTGACAAGGAGCCTAAAAAAGACCGCTATACTATTTTTTCTTGATTTCTTGGGATTTCAATTCTCATCTAAGAAATAATATCAAAGTGTGTTTGCTCATTAAAGCATTTTTCTCATTTTCCACCATTTTTGTATCTATACTAATGCACCAGCAGGTTTCACATTAATCATAGCAACAGAGATATTCCTGTAGGAGCTCAGTTCAGCAGCAATGGACCCTGCAAGAATGATTTTAAAGTCACAGTGCCTACGAGCAATTTCCAGGCAAAATAGGAGAGAAAGGAAAAGAAAGTTAAACTGATGCTAAAATGTAACACATTACAAAATGGTCTGAATAGAGATGAGAGTTTTATGTCCAGATTTGAGGTCTTTTTACGTTACTTTGACTGACCCAGCAGATTTGATTACAGATCCACATTGCACTGAAAACTCATCAAAAGCTTCAAAAGACTTTGTTGGGCAGATATCTTACCAGAGAATTTTGATCTACATTATTGTTCTCTGTTGCTTAAAGAATCTTAGATTGTAGAGGTCTGTCAATATATGGCATTAAAGATTTCTCACAGGGGAATTTTAGAATCATGTTTCTTTCCTATTTTGTATAAACTCAAGTAACTCCATCAGTGTTTACACCTTGCCTGAAGATGGGGTCTGAGCTGCCTCAAAAGTTTGCACATTGTAACCTACTGAGCCAACAAATGGTGTCATTGTGATTAATTTCTCATTGGAAGGTGGCAGAACATCTTGAGCAGGTCAATAACCATTTTACTGCACTCAACAGCCTACCTACAGCTAAGAAATGACCAGTATAACCAGTATACTACCCGAGAAGTCAGGACAACATGCAACACTAACCTGATTTCTTTTTCTTCGGTTATAGTCTTGGAAAAAAGCGCATTTGTTCTGTTATACTTGTATCTTTTGTGAAAGTGTTTCATTGATATTTGGAATTCAGGCTTCACACTTTATGCACTTCATGTCTTCATTTTGTCAATTATTACTTAAACATGAAAAACGTTTCTGTTTTAACGGTGTGTTTACTGTGCATAGATCGTTATAGACACAGAACACACATGAAATGCAAGTGTTCCAAATAATGATATAGTATTTATAAAAGGTGTCATTTTGCTTGACTTCTCACTCTATACAACTCTAAGCAACTGACACACAGGTAAACAGACTTGAGCTGAGAAAACTGTGCGCCGGTGGGGGATTTGATAGCAGACTGCTTGCTCTTTGCTGCTTATCAACACATTTAAAGGACAAAAGACACTGACGGAGAGGTGAGAAGCGTTTTAAGGTGGGACGGATCTACAAGTTTTTTTGTGGGCTCTGGTAATTCTGGTGTTAAGAAATTATACTCTGCATAACAGCCAGAGGCCAGATAACTAAAAAAGGGTGATTAGAAAACTTGAAAGAATTAAAAGATTTCTGTGCCCAGTTAGCTTCATAGCAGGTTTTAGGATTTAGAATTTAGGCTATGTGTAGACCATCAAGAAAGTGAAAATGTTTCTTGTCAATTTCTGATGCAAATATTAAGCAACTGAAACACTATCTGCTATGAATACTCACTGCTATGAATACTCAGGGAAATGAAAACGCTGGCAGTGTCAATTTAACTCCAACTTGCTGTTCTTTTGCAACTATAGTACAACTTCAGAAGTCTTGTGGAGTCCATGATTTGATGGGTCAGTGCGGTTTTGGCAGCACGAGGGAGTCCTACACAATATTATATAGATAATTTTAATACTGTGGCTGATTAGTGTATATAAAATGTAAAGTTGGCTGACTGATTGACTTTCTCACACACTCATTCACTCACCAACAAAAACACTATTTCCCATTTAGTTAAAAAGCAAAAAATTTGGCAGGGTTCTACACTTAGTGTACTAGGTACCCGATAAGTTAGGACATTTTGATATGTCAATATTTATGGGTAAAAACAACCCGTAAACATAGACACTCTTTGTGTACTTCCACTCTCCAGCAGGGGGTTCTCGATCCCTGGAAATGTGTTCTTTGAAACGAAGAACATTCTTGAATCTGTATGTATATACCCCTTCAGTAACCATAGTGGAAATAATCAGACAAGAGAAATATGGTACACACACACATATATAAAATGCAGCTTTCACTTCCAATATACATTGTAGTATAACCATTTTACACATATATATCCAGGCTGAGGAGAAGCCATTGGAGCAATGCAATCATCGTCCAGTTCTTCAGTTAAAAATGCTGATGTTGATGATATGTGCAGTTAAGCTATGTGGATTAGGAGGCATCTTCTTGCAGGTAGCTTCTGGCTTCTAGAAAGTCCTTGATCTTTATAAATAAAAACACATTTTACATATTCAGTGAGCTTTTTATGTAACTTGATTTGGGTAACTACCATCTGAGTGTATGTTATATATGGACTGTGCTCTTCTAAGACCCAATATCATCTTTTTTCCTATCTGTGCACAGTGCACCTACTCTAATCACTCATGGCCTCCGCTTAAAAGTGATGGGTTAAGCGTGAGGTAATGGGTCAGCCTGCTTTAATCAACCAAAAGTAACATGATTAGGCTCACAAATCACATTTATCAAATAGTTATTTTTCAGTTCTGGTTACACCTCATTGTTTCAGCTGTTGGCACTCATTTGCATTAACTGGCAAGAACAATTTCTCTCTGCAATTACTTTTTGACCCTGATCCCCAAAAAGGATGTCATCTAGCCATCAAAATTTGCCCCTTGTCAAAGTTACTCAGGTCCTTACACTTGCCCATTTTTCCTGTTTCTAACACATCACTTTCAAGAACTGACTGTTCACTTGCAGCCTAATTTTATCCCACCACTTGACAGGTACCATTCTAACAAGATAATCGATGTTAATCATTTTACCTGTTAGTGGTTTTAATGTTGTGGCTGATCGGTATATATAAAGTACTTGCCACAAGTAATTCTTGAAGTATGCTGCATGAGAAAATAACAGTTTCAGTCAGTTAATTTACAAACACTCTTGTTATTAATTTAGAAAAATAAATATTTAAAAGAAAAATAACAGCTGTTGTCCTTAGCAAAAGATTTGGCACAAGAAATTTGAATACTGGCACAATCTAATGGAACTGTTCAAAGCATGGGGTAGGGGGTGTTAAAACACATGTACTTGGCTGAGTTCTTCAAAGCATCAATTAAGCATTTAAAAAATGGATCACAGGAGAGCAGCTGGTAAACATCCAAGAGTTGAAAAAGAAATAACAGCTGCTGGTCACTGGTGACAGAAAATGAACAAGACTGACTCCAGAGACAGCTCTGAATAATACCGAGGGTAGAGACACTGAGTACATACCAAGAGACAAGGCAGCACCTGCAAACCATCTGCAAGAACCTATACATGACTGAAGTTTACTCTAGCCAGCAGAATTCTTTAGACCCTGAGGTGAATACAAGGAGACATGCAGTTGAGACTTTATTTCTGGATTGCAATGCAGATCTGAATGTTTATTATTTTAAGAATTACAGCACAACTTCATTTGCCACCAAATATATATACACAATGCTTGCCTACAGTGAGTGTAGGATAAATTTTAGTGCAAAATGGGAACATCTGTGAATGCTCCTGCTGAATGATAGCCAGAATTTTTGGGCATATGTCTTCCTTGCTGGTAGAGAGAGGACTAAGTTTAATATATATAAAATGTAATTAAATAAAACAGCTAATTAATATATTTGCCTATTATTTTCAAGCAGTATTCATTCACTATGTAAACTGTGTACACATTATAAAATAAGAATTATTACTGTTAAGAACACAATTTACATGTTCATTTTACACTAACAAATTTGACTGTTAGACAAGAAAAATATATTTTTCTCATTTCTCATCTGTTTGTTCTGATTACAAGCAGAATGGTTCTTTCCCAATCTTTTGTACTGTGTAAGTCCTCCTGAAATATTCCTAGGTACTCCAGTGTGGGTGCCGGGTCTTCGCCAGATCTTTTCTAAGGTAAAAGAACTCTTATTTCAATCTTTTTAAAGTTATCACTGACCTTTCTAAAACATTTACATTTTACAGTTACATTTATTTGCTTGACAGATACTTTTATCCAAAGTGACTTACAACAGTGGTAAACATTATCAAATAACATTAGGCTAGGGCCTAATCGATAAAGCAATTAAAATTACAATGCAAATTAGCCAACAATATAAAAGATCATGGAGCATAGATTGTTTTTCTTCTCCAATCAATTAGACAGAAATTCAAAGAACAGATGGGTCTTCAATTGCTTATTTAATACATTGAGTGAGTCAGCAGTATGGTGGAGGTGCGAAGCCTGTTCCACTAACTGGGAACTACACAGGAAAGAATCTGAATTGAGACTTGACACCACACAGAGCTGGCATTATCAGACACTGTTCACTCGCAGACCTGAGTGGGCAAGAAGGAGTATAGGGCTTCACCATTGTCTCCATATACTCAGATGCTGACCTATTCACTACTATGTAAGCCAGAATCAGGGATTTGAACTTAATGTGTGCTCTGCTACAAGGAAACAACACAGCAACCTGAAGAAAGGAGAGACATGTGTCCCTCTCAGCTGGTTAAATACAAGGTGGGCCACTGCATTCTGGACCATCTGCAGAGGCTTGATAGCACATGCGGGTACTTGTGCTAGAAGCGAATTGCAGTTTACCAGATGCGACAAAAATAGAGCCTGGACCAGAACTTGTGCTGATGAGGTCTGAACTTGCAGATGTTATACAGAGTGAACATGCATGAACAAGAAACAGTAGAAATGTTGTCAGAAAAAAATAGCTGCTCATCAGTCACCATCCCAAGGCTATGTACAGACTTAGCAGCTGTTAGAGAGAGCCAAGCTGTACAGAGATGTGGAGGCAGGCAAGGATCACCAGAAGCTTGATTTTTGCCAGGTTCATCCATCAGTGGAGGCCTTGGGAGGGAAAGTGAACATCCAACTCTTTAGATGGCTGGTGCTACCAAGGTGTTTCAGCAACATTGCACTGTACAGCAACACACAAACAAAGTGCAACTCCCACCATAATCATTTGAAAGAGGAGTTCAAATTGATAAGGACCAAGGAGATGCTGGTGTACCACAGGTCAGTGGACCCAAAGGTGCTCAATGCTGGGACTGAGGTAAGGAAAGGCAGGAAATGGTAGTCCAACTAGCAGAAGTAAGACTGTGCCATAACAAACTAATGGATACAATTACATACAGAAGAGGTGGCCAGTCTGCTTTAATATTTCCTTTATCTAATTCTCAAAAGGAAGGAGTATGCCTGGTGCAGGAAGAAGTCCATGGTTCTGTGGAGGAAGTGAGAGAATATTAGAACATTGGAACAATCTAGATGAGAACGGGCCATTTAGCCCAACAAAGCTCGCCAGTCCTACCCCCTTTAATTCTTCTGAAAAGACATCGTCTAGTTTTAAAAGTCATACTTTCTACCACATTACTAACTTATTCCATGTTTCTATGGTTCTCTGTGTAAAGAAAAACTTCCTAATGCTTGTGTGAAATTTACCCTTAACAAGTTTCAAACTGTGTCCTCATGTTTTTGATAAACTTCTTTTAAAATAACAGTCTTGATCCACTGTACTAATTCCCTTCATAATTTTAAATATTTCAATCATGTTTCCTCTTAATTTTCTTTTGCTTAAACTGAAAAGGCGCAGCTCTTTAAATCTGTAGCCCTGGAATCAACCTAGTCGCTCTTCTCTGGAATTTTTCTAGCTCTGCTATGTTCCTTTTGTAGCCTGGAGACCAAAACTGCACACAGTACTCCAGATGTGGCCTCACCAGTGCATTACAAAACTTGAGCATAACCTAAAGAGCAATCAGGACAGTCAGGATGAAGCATCAAGGTTTCTGGATTAGATTTGACAATGCTCTGAAGATAAAAGTCACTTGGGCTGACTCCTGGAAAGCTGAACCCCATTGGATCAAGTTCCTTGTCTGAGCCGGCCAACTTGTGCACTTGGGGAAAAGCAGAAACCCCAGCTTGCTTCCCCAGCTCATAATGTGAAAACCTGGAACATATCCTCAGTAGCTTACCAAAAGCACTGGCAAATGGTCACTACTGCTGGTGCCATGATCAGGTTTTGAAGTCAATTCCATAGACTGTAAACACAGTAATAAACACAACCAAAGAGTCAACAGAAGAGTTCAAACATTTTCATCAGAGCTGGAACACAGCTAAAATTGTGGAGGAGTAACTACCAAGGGTTCTTATTCTCTATTTGACCTAAGTCGGTTTTTTTGCTTGTGTGTTTACATCAGGGTACCTCTAGGTATATTTAGAAGGGTTCACTTTTCTATCAGTGCTGTTTGAAAACAGTAACAAATATCCTCACTTTTGATAAAATATCATACCATTTATTTCTTACACTTAATTGAGATGTGTGTAACTGTTCTGGTCTATTTGGAATTGTACCAAAATAACACACAAAAGGAAATCCAGAGGGAGGAACACTGCTGCTAATCAAACCACAGCCACAGTTCTGTATGGTAAACAGAATACTCTCCTCCACAGGACATGCATCCATTCCCCTTGCTAAGCACATATCACTCTACTTCTTCTCCCTCTTTTTATCTTTAAGCCCAGTAAACACTCATATATAATTAATTATTGTCATATTAAGAAACAGCCTGCCCTGCTCAATCCAATTATTCAATCATATTTTTAAAACGGCAACTTTGGGTTTGAAATTTCTCATTAATGCATATTTTGTTCATTTTTAGGATCACGTTGTTTAGTTTCTTGTTTTGTGGATGGTCCCCCAAAAGGCATAGCCACCATTCCCATATCTGTCAAGGAGCTTCCCTTAGCCGTATAAACGCTGAGGAAAACCTGCAGTCCCTTGTGGTTCATTAAATGCAAAAGTGTTGGTGAATTTCTCTTGAGTTTATTCTGTGCTTTGTGTGAATGTTCTGAGTTTTTTACTGTTCTTTGGATTTGTGTTTTGGGACATTGTGTGTCTTGGAAAGACTTTGTTGTTTCAGGCAATTCCTTTGACCTTATGTGCCATTCAGAGCTTCCTACTGTTACAGAGCATTTTTTGTATAATAAAACGTTTTATTTATTCTACTTTTGCCCTCTCGTAACTAACTGGGGTTTGACAGTTTTATCCTCAAGTGAATATATTAACTCATTATTGGGACATATTCATGCTCAGGAATCCCACATTAATTACAACTAACATCATTAACAGAAGCAGCTCAGGAGCTAGAAACAAAAATATAATCAATGCCATACTTTGGTTTAAAGCAGGGAGAAAATAAAACTACTCTTTAACAGAGGGGTTAAATAAATACTATAAGTCAACCAGTTTAAGATCACCCACAATCTTCCATAAATTCTGAGTGGAAGGAAAAGTTGATGCCCCAGGAGAGCAGATTTATTTAGGGCTGGGTAAAGGTTAGCATTAGGATCCGTGCCAATAACAAATTCATGATCATGATATATAAGAATTTGACTAGTCAAGTCCTGGAAGAGCATGCCATGGAAAGGGGTTGAGGTATACTCAGCAATCTATAATAATAAAAGGCAAAGCCCTCACTCACTGACTGACTGACTGACTGACTGATTGACTGACTGACTGACTGACTGACTGACTCATCACTAATTCTCCAACTTCCCATGTAGGTAGAAAGCTGAAATTTGGCAGGCTCATTCCTTACAGCTTACTTACAAAAGTTAAGCAGGTTTCATTTTGAAATTCTACACGTAACGGTCATAACGGTCGACAACGTCCGCCATGTTGAACTTTCTTATTTATGGCCCCATCTTCACGAAATTTGGTAGGTGGCTTCATTGAGCTAACCAAAACCGATGTATGTACTTATTTCGATGGTATGACGCCACTGTCGGCCGCCATATTGAACTTTCCAACGTCACCAATTTTCAAACTTCCCGTGTAGGTAGAAGGCTGACCCCATCTTCACGAAATTTGGTAGGTGACTTCCCTGCGCTAACCAAAACCGATGTACGTACTTATTTCGATGGTATGACGCCACTGTCGGCCGCCATATTGAATTTTCCAAACGTCACTAATTCTCCAATTTCCCGTGTAGGTAGAAGGCTGAAATTTGGTAGGCCCATTCCTTACAGCTTACTTACAAAAGCTAAGCAGGTTTCATTTCGAAATTCTACGCGTAACGGTCATAACGATCAACAACGTCCGCCATATTGAACTTTCTTATTCATGGCCCCATCTTCACGAAATTTGGTAGGCGGCTTCCCTGCACTAACCGAAACCAATGTACATACTTATTTCGGTGGTATGATGCCATTGTCGGCCACCATATTGAACTTTTCAACAGTCTTTGTTACTTATGGGCCCATCTTCAAGAAATTTGGTACACGGGTTCCCAACGCTAACTGAATCCTATTTACGTACATATATACGTCCATAGCCTGCAGCTTGGTCACCATGTGAGGCGGCGTTGGGTCTCCCATCCCATCACCTCCCACGTTGTTGGCTGCCTGCCTATATAAGGCCGTCCGTCGCTCCAGTCTCTACATTCCCTTCCTTGCTTCGCCACGGGATTCACGTCTCCCTACTGATAACTACAGCCTTTTTGTTTAATCCACGGCTTCTCCGCTGTTTTATTGTTTGTTTATTACAATTATAGTTATTGTATAGGTATTTTACACTTACTTTACATTACTCAAGTACCCATTTCCTTCATCATTCCAACCCCCATTACCATGTCTATCGAGGTAATCACCATCGATCAAAGAACTGTCACTTACCGAGTGGTTTCCATGCCCGGAGATGGCACCTACCTTTTCCATTCTCTGTGTTACATATTGCACGGCCATATCAGGCTCACTCTTGATATCCGGAGGAACATTGTGTCTTATGTATTGAATGACTGGGACAGGTTCAAGGTGTGGACTGATGACGGTACAGGAGATAATTATACTACACAGGAGCACTAGAAGAGTGAAATGCTTAATCCCTTCACCTATGGTTCTGCATGTGAGTTGATGGCTGCCGCTGAATTGTTCGGTTGGTGCTTTCAAGTGTACCGAAATGGCCAAATATTTTACACCTTTCGACAACCGCCAATGCCTCTTAAACATCTTACATTCATAGGTGACAATTTCAGTAGTGGACACTTTGATGTTTATGAATGTTTAAACTCTCAAAAGCTGGATGTGAAGTTATCGATGAAACCGGTTGTAAGCTTACAACGCTTGACAGATGCCGAATGTCACTTCAACACAAGTCCTGCAAATACTGTCGTAAATGAAACAAACCATGAAACTGAAATCGATTATGACAGCAGCAATCCATGCTGTGAGATTTGAAACAAGATTACTGTTCACATGGCCAACTGTAAGTTGCATGCTCAAGAGTAAGCTCAGCGCACAGCTTGGTCATGTTACAACCGGAGGGCCGAACTGACAACGTGGTATACAAAGAGATCCTTAACAAATAATTATTGCCATATTTTCCCTCACTTTAAAAAGGTTAAATTTTCTTCTTAATAAAAATTTTAATGCAGTACTTCGCCGCTGCGAAGTGCGGGTATTTTGCTAGTAATAAATAAATGCCATAATCCTTAAATAATTCCTACCACAAAGCTTGGGCAGGAGATAATAGTACCTACTATTAGAATCATGTCAAGATCAGAAAACTTTAAACTAAAGGGAGTGCTGAAGAAATATTGCAGCTCCACACTAACGTTGGATGAGAGAACGTCATCTATAGTGGGCTGAAAAGAAGGTACACCAGTGAAAACAGTTGCCCAAAGCTTACAAAAGGAAGGCCAGCATATCATTTCTTTTTTGGCCAATTCTTAAACCATCTAGTCTAAGTTTGTTAAGGCACTCATCTACCATCTTGGTGAGCTTTGTGGACAATGGCTCCTTATTAATACCCATGATTCCCATAGCATTGCGGTCATTCATGGCTTTAACAGAGACTAAGTCTTCTGCAGCATCTAGAGTTCAGACCTTAAAGCATTAATATCAGCCGGGAGCTCAGTGTGGTTCTGTTAGATGATACCTTGTAAAGAGTCCACCTACTCCACAAAAAGAAACAAAAATCCCAACTAAAGATGCCATGAGGGGAAAGATGGCATCTTCCTCTGGCTCATCTTCAGCTCTGTGTGGCTTTTTAACTAAACTGCTGAGAGACAAACAGGATCTTCTTTGTGAAGTAGCCATATTCAAATGGGTTTAGTTAAGACAAACCTTACATGCCATTATCACAATGTTTCAATGTCAAGGGGAAGCAGTGTTGTGCAAAAAGTGGAAAGGATGTTGTCAAAAGCAGAGCTTAGCAGCAAGTGTCATGTGATAGGCCTCCACATCCTGTAATTTTTCACTGCATTACAAATGTACACAACTAACATTCATCATTTGCTTCTGTGTAAATCTAAAAGCATTAAAAAACAGCTTAGAAAAAAGAAAAAAAAGAAAAGAAGCAACAATTTTTCAAGGTTCCTTAATAGTAACCAAAATCAAATCATTAGGTAAAGAACTATAAATGAATTAAATAAAGTAATGAACTATAAATGTTTGCATTTATAAGCTGTTTCAACAACACTATGGCACTAGCAACACAGATTAATGTTACTTTTTTTATTAAATATGTCTAAGTGTGTTTTTATGTTAAAGTTTGAATTCTGGCTTTAAATGAAGTTTAAATTGACATGTAAAATTTGATAAAATGGTAAACTTTTCAAAGTCAAATATTTTTAAAAATATTTTATGTGTGTCTCTTGGCTAATCTTTTATATTAGAAAAAAAGTGCTTGTCAATGTAACATAATCCTAGAAAAATACAAATCCTTAATGCTGTTTCATTTCTTATCCGTGAAACGACAGCAAGATTAATTTTTCCTCATGAGTAAACTTATCTGTTCCATTTGTCTTCTTGGGAAAGAACAGAGCTGCATCTTAACTATGCTGAAATCTGACAAACTAATATCATTTATTTTTTTACCTATTTTAAGAAAAACCAGCAAGTGGCAGAATAAATACTGAGCAATTCCACAAAGCACTAGCCAAAATATTTACTTTGGAAAATGTGAACATTTTGCAAAATAATTTAAGTTTAGTACACAATCATGGTGAAATGTTGTAGCAAGCTGGTTTAAATGATTTTATTTGTAAATTCTATTTTAGTCTGTCAGTCAGTCATTATCCAACCTGCTATATCCTAACACAGGGTCACAGGAGTCTGCTGGAGCCAATCCCAGGTAGCACAGAGCGCAAGGCAGGAACAAATCCTGGGCAGGGCTCCAGCCCACCGTAGAAATTCTATTTTACTAAAACCTACATTATTTACCAAGCGATTAACTGTGAAAAGAGTTTCCTATAGAGGACTGCCTATACAGTAAGCTTTTATATACTTTTTCCTCCAGTTTTAATCACCATGTTCGCCAAGAAATATAATAATAATTCTTTATTTTTATTTCTGTCTTGATGAGAATAAATTAAACAATCATTTTATTTTCTGACTGAACATATGCATGATCAACTGGGTGAAGAATGGTGTCTGTTAAGTGCCTTAGTTTTTGACTCACCTTTAACAAAGTTCACTTTCAGTTTTTAAAGGAAGAATATGCCTTTAAGACGCAGGCTTAATGACGGTACTGTAATGAAGTAAAGTGCATACAGATTATCATCCCACATGACAATATTTGTAACAAAGCATACTTTAAATAAAAAGGAGTGGTGTTATCCATTTCTCACAACCTCCAAATGTTGTAGGTGTGATCTGGTTAAATGTGCATTTTTAAGTGACGTGATTTTATTAAAAAATGCAGTACAAAGTAATTTTTTTCATGTACAGTAATCCCCTGCTATATTGCGCTTCAACTTTCGCGGCTTCACTCTATTGCAGATTTTATATGTAAGCATATCTAAATATATATCGCAGATTTTTCGCTGTTTCGCGGATTTCTACGGACAATGGGTCTTTTTATTTCTAGTATATTTCATGCTTCCTCAGTTGGTTTGCCCAGTTGATTTCATACAAGGGACGCTATTGGCGGAATCTGAGAAGCTACCCAATCAGAGCACGCGGTTAAGTTCCTGGGTGCTGATTGGCTCAGTGACAGAGAGCAGCATTTGATTCTGCTTTGCGTTAGCCAGCATCTCGTCTCGCTCATTCAGAGTGTAAAGAGTTAATTTTTGTGCTCTTTTGTGTTTATCTTTGTGTGTAGTCAAGCCCTTCGTTATGGCTCCAAAATGATCTGCTCCTGCTACTGCTTCCGGGGCTGTGCCCAAGCGCCAACAGAAGATGCTAAACAATTGCCGAAAAGGTAAAAGTTTTGGACATGTACTTAGTACATGTACGTACGTTTAGTGTAACTGTACATACATTTTATACAATTTTTCTTGCATTGTACGCATTTATTGCTGGTGGCCTGTCTATCGTAATGGCTGTAACATATGTGATATCGGAGATGCTCGATATCTTTAAAATAATATTTAGGTTTTATTTATATTTACATGTTGTAGATTTTTCATTTATTTTTATATTACCTAATCAATTACAATGTGTTTAAAACTGTATTACGTATTAAATAAAACTCCTCAATGATATACGATACATATGTTTGTGCGTAGTATATAAACAGTGTGTTTACATACATAATTTCAGTGAATCTTACCTAATATCTAAGTGAATATAAAGGGTTTATGCTGTATAACTGTGCAGGAAATGTTTATAAGAGTGTGGGAGAGTTTATAAGGGCTTAAAATATATAAAAATAACCATATAAATATATGGTTTTACTTTGGATTTTCACCTTTCACGGGGTGTACTGGAACGCAACCCCCGAGATCGAGGAGGTATCACTGTACTAAGATTGGTCATATTTGACTAAAAATAAAATCGTGGGGTGCCAATAAAATAATTAACTTAATTCAATTAAAATGCATAGATTCCTTATATGATTCCAAAAAATAACTCTTACAATTTGAAATTTCTGCAATTATAACCATTATCATACAGTGCATCCGGAAAGTATTCACAGCGCATCACTTTTTCCACATTTTGTTATGTTACAGCCTTATTCCAAAATGGATTAAATTCATTTTTTTTCCTCAGAATTCTACACACAACACCCCATAATGACAACGTGAAAAAAGACTGGGGCGACGGTTTATCTTTCAGCAGGACAACGACCCTAAGCACACAGCCACGATATCAAAGGAGTGGCTTCAGGACAACTCTGTGAATGTCCTTGAGTGGCCCAGCCAGAGCCCAGACTTGAATCCAATTGAACATCTCTGGAGAGATCTTACAATGGCTGTGCACCGATGCTTCCCATCCAACCTGATGGAGCTTGAGAGGTGCTGTAAAGAGGAATGGGTGAAACTGGCCAAGGATAGGTGTGCCAAGCTTGTGGCATCATATTGAAAAAGACTTGAGGCTGTAATTGCTGCCAAAGGTGCATCGACAAAGTATTGAGCAAAGGCTGTGAATACTTATGTACATGTGCTTTCTCAATTTTTTTTATTTTTAATAAATTTGCAAAAATCTCAAGTAAACATTTTTCACATTGTCATTATGGGGTGTTGTCTGTAGAATTCTGAGGAAAAAAAAGAATTTAATCCATTTTGGAATAAGGCTGTAACATAACAAAATGTGGAAAAAGTGATGCGCTGTGAATACTTTCCGGATGCACATACTAATATTCCAGAGTATTTCCAGTGCAGCTCTCAAAATGACACTGCAGATCAATCATCAGTCACAATCACAGATCAATCACAGATCAATCATGCAGTGACACAACCACAAAAGGTAGTAGGCATGCAAGAAGACAGAAGCAAGACAGCTGCCATACAGCATGACATGGTCAGCTGGATAGGAATAATCAAAAGGCCCTAAAGTAGACTCCTAATCAAGTCAGAATCCCTGTATCATAATTTTGTTCAAATGTTATCTTTGCTTTTCATCATTTTGTACTTTTTTTGAATTAAAATTTGTTTTATGGTAATGCCATCATATGCACTATGAAAGGCAAGAAAAAAGGAAAGTATGTGGTTGTTACAACATGTGCTTTTTGAACCCTGCAAACTGCTGGCTATTTTACTCATGAGGAGATGGCATTCCAGGAAGGCAGCAGTTGTTCACATGCCTGCTTTTTGCTTCAGTTCAGTCACTTGTTTTGCAGGGTGGTGGCACTCGGTGTTTGTCTAGATGGCCAACAATCCAGACAGGTATGTTTCTGTTTGGTCTATGCAGCTGCTATGTGTCTCTTTTGCATTTGAGCAATTGTCCCTCTCTCCTAAGCAGCAGCTCATTGTCTGCAGACTACAGAAAATTAAATTAAAAAAAAAACATTAAAAACAAATATCCCAACCTTTCCCAAGGTTATTGAGTCTTTCTGTGTTCTCTAAATTTAATCTATGAAATGCACTAAGTCTGATCAAAACCTAAGTCAGGCTTTAGTGGAAAACCGCTCAGTAGTGCCAGAGAGTACTGATAACACCTAATTATGACTACCATCACATAATTCTTAGTCCTGGAGGAGTCTATACAAGGTTTGTGAAGGAGTGATGTTTAACATCAAAAAAGATGAGGTGTAGACTCTTTAACAACAACAACTAAGTTTATTTATATAGCACATTTTCATACAAATGATGTAGGTCAAAGTGCTTTACAGGATGACGAAAGAGAAAAAAGACAAAGTATATAAGAAAATAAAATTAGGCAATACTAATTAACATAGAATAAAAGTAAGGTCCGATGGCCAGGGAGGACAGAAAAGACAAAATAAAAAAAAACTCCAGACAGCTGGAGAAAAAAAAAAAAAAATCTGCAGGGGTTCTGAGACCGCCCAGCCCCCTCTAGGCATTCTACCTAACATAAATGACCTCAATCAGTCCTCATCAGTACAAATGTCATACTCTGGAATTCAGCAAGATTAGCAGAATTATTTACCTAGCAGACTGATAGAACAAAAGAAGTGTCTTTAACTAACAGTTATTTAATGATTTACACATTGACTTCTGGACCATTTATTATCAGGATGCTGCAGTGTAGGTTTATGCATATATGATAAATAATGAACTCCATCTTCTTCTTCTTCATCCTAGCATTTATCCCGCATGGCAGGGTCCGCTTTTCTGCAAATCCGTCTCCATTTGGCATGATCGAGGGCATCTTCTGGGGCGACATTGACGGTCTTCATGTCTTCCTTTATTCTGTCCATCCACCTCTTCTTCGGCCTGCCACATGGGCGCTGACCACCAGGATCAAGCCTCATAGCCGTTTTTGCTACCGAGTTGTCGTCTGCGCGCACGATGTGTCCATACCACCGTAGCCGTGCCTCGTGCATTTTCTCCGTGATTGGTGCGATGCCGAGGCGCTTTCTGACGTCTTTATTCATGACTTGGTCCCAGCACGTGAGGCCTAGGCACCACCTCAGCATTCGCATTTCCATCGTGTGTAGGGCCTGCTCGTGCTTGGCGGTGGCTGGCCAATACTCCGATCCATACAGGGCAACTGGGCGGACTACAGTCTTGTAAATCTTGGCCTTGAGGTGGTCAGGCATTCGGCGGTCACACAGCACGCCCGTTACTTGGCGCCACTTTCGCCCACGCGGCGTTGATCCAAGTTCGCACATCGGGAAGGATGTCCCCATCGTTACTGATCGTAGATCCCAGATACTTGAATTCATGGGTCTTCTTTAGGTCTTCTCCGTCGATGCTGATAGTGTCATCGGTCTGGAGGCCAGCTTCCATGTATTCAGTCTTCTTAATGTTGAGTCTCATGCCATGGTCGGTCAGGCGTGTCTTCCATTGCTGCGTGTGTTGTTGCAGCTCACTTCTAGATTGGTTCGCCAGGAATACGTCATCGGCGTATAAAAGTGACCATGGTTGGGGAGTTTGGAGATCAGCGGTCGCTGTGTCCATACAAAGGATGAACAGAAGGGGCGAGAGGGCCGAGCCTTGGTGCACTCCTACGTTGATGGCGAAGGTCGGTGAGATTCCCACGGGACATCTGACTACACTGGTGACGTTTATGTAGAGCAATTTGACCCAGTCGATGTAAGCTTTCGGGACTCCGTGAGATCGCAGGGCATGCCAGATAAGGTCGTGTGGCACTGTATCGAATGCCTTCTCCAAGTCCAGGAATGCCATGTGGACCATTTGATTTTTCTCTCGATGTTTCTCCACCAGCAGTCTCACAGCGTGTATGGCGTCAGTGGTTCCACATCCCTTAACAATCCCACACTGGTTAGGGGTGATCGTGACGATCCGTCGCAGGCGGGCGTCTAGGATCCTTTTGAATATTTTCATAGTGTGGCATAGGAGACGGATTGGTCGGTAGTTGGCGCAATCGGTGACATCGCCCTTGGCTTTCCAAATGGGGACGGTGACGCTGGTTGTCCAGACCGCTGGTATCCTGCCCTCTCTGATGATGTTATTGAATAGGGTGCTGAGAGCGGTGGCTCCTTGCTGGCCGAGGAGTTTCCAGGCTTCGACGGGAATGTCGTCGGGGCCAGGTGCTTTTCCATTCTTCATTTTCTTCACGGCATCCTTGATCTCAGCAGTCGTGATCGGCAGGACTGGGCCATAGACGGGGGCGCCGCTGTGGATTGGCGGGTGGGGAAATTCTTCATTGCTGATCTGGGAGAAGTGCTCACTCCAGCGTTCAAGGATAGCTGGTGGATCGCGCAGGACCTGTTGATTGACGTCTTTGATATGTTTCAGTTGGTCGATGTCCTGCGTTGAACGGTGTCGGCTGTTGGCCAGGCGGTATATCTTGTTCGCTCCTCCAGGCTCATCCAAGTCGTGGTAGAGCTGGTCATAGTGCGCAGTCTTTGCCACTGCCACCGCCTTCGCCTTAAGGCTCTTGTACCGTTGGCAGTCCTCGTCTTCTCTAGACTGGCGACATTTCTTTAGCGCTGACTTCTTTTCGTTCATGGCGCTTTGGACTTCTGTGTTCCACCACCATATTTGCTTGTCGATAAAGCGCTTTCCTGGCTTGGTCTTCCCTAGGACATTGGTTGCTGCTTTTCGGATTTGTTCGGCTATCTTGTTCCATCTGGTCTCGACTAACTGGTTGCTGTTGTTGTTGAGGTCGATCAATCTGAGTGCTTCGGTGAGGTCCCTTCTGCCTTTGGCCATCCTCCACCATTTGATCTTTTCCTCGTTGGTGGTTCTCACTTGTCGCCGTTGGCTGAGGTCTAGCTTGAGGTCCATGACGAGTAGCCGATGTTGTGGGCAGATGTTGGTCAACGGGATTACTTTGACATTGGTTGCCAGTTTCAGGTGTTGCCTTCGGGTGAGAAAGTAATCGATTTACGTTTCTCTTCCGCCACTAGAGTATGTGACGAGGTGTGATAGCTTCTTCTTGAAGAAAGTGTTGGCCACTGCAAGATCATGCGTTTCCGCACAATCCAGGGCACGTTCCCCGTCCTCATTGCGGCTTCTGTAACCTTGCCCACCATGAAGCCTTTCATAGCCATTCCTATCTCGCCCAATGTGACCATTGAGATCACCGCCAATGACAATATATTCTTCGGGTCCAAGTGCTCAAAGGTGGGCATCGAGACTTTCCCAGAAATCCTCTTTGTCTGCTTCCGAGCAGTTGGTCTGGGGGGCGTAGCAGGAGATCACTCGCATGGTGATGTCACCTGTGTCGATCTTGAGATACATGAGCCAATCCGATATTCGAGTCACTTCGACCACATTGTCCCGTACTTTCTGGCTGACCACTATTCCCACACCATTTTGGGGCTTGTTGCTGTTGTAGAATAGCTTGAATCCATCGCCTATATCCCTTGCCTTTGCACCAGTCCATTTGGTTTCTTGGATGCACGCGATGTCGATTCGGCGGGTCTTGAGGGTGTCAGCTAATTCTCAGCTTCGTCCTGTCATCATGCCGATGTTGAGGGTACCCAATCGTAGTGGTTGTTGTTGTTGGACTCGCTTCTTTCGCCTGCCTCGTCCATGGGCAGGTAGCCCTTGTCCACTTCTCACAACGCTCGGTCGAGGGCGCCGCGCGTTGCCTCTGGGGGACGCCCTAGCATTATCTTCCAAATTTTGAGACGGTATTGCCATTTGTCGACCGATGTGTCGCTCCACCTGACGTCGAACACCCTCACCGTTAGCCAATTTCCCAAAGGGTCGTTGTTACCAGCTGGCACCGCGAGGAGGTGGTGATGGGATTTTGCCAGCCAAATAATGAACTCCTTCGAAACTTGTAAAAAAAATTTTTAAAAATATATTATGTATTAGAGTTTTATTATCAACACTAAGTCTGTCAAAAATGTAAAGAGACTGTTAATTATTTTTGAACAGGAACATGACTAAAATTCTGCGTATGAATAGGAGTCCACGCAGAATATAGGCGTAGAAGTACATATGCCACAAATATAACACATTTCATTGCACTGTCCACACTTGTTGTACAAAACGCATTTGGTAGTTGGTGACTGTCTGCAGTCAGTGGGTGGCAGAATGTCCGTGTAGTGCTGCTCTGACAGTTGGGACAAGTCAAATGCCTTGTAATGAAGAAGCGCCTTGGGGGCAACTATCCGCAACAATGCAAGTACCTAGAGGTTACTCATCATCCAACTGATTGTCACTATCTCAATCACTGTCCTTATCAAAATATTCATCTGGCAGTAAATCAAGTTGTTTCAAAACATCAGCAGCTTTATACCTTTTTCACGATCATGTAACTACAAACTGTCTAGTCATAGTCCTATTTTCTGCAAACTGTTGCCACCAAAAAAAAAAATTCTATGGCTATCCAGTAGATGACAGCACTATAGTAGTTATCTAAAATGTGGCAGCAAAGCTCACCAGCAAGTTGGCTATGCTTACAGTGGCAGTATACTGAGATACAACTTCTCTCGTATGTCACGTTTTAACAGGCTCAATAAGATACGACTTAACTTGTACCCTGCGTGCAAAGTGTTAACCTGAATGCCATAAAATGTCCATGAACTATAAATGCCTATACATCTAATAATGTTTTATGTCAGCCTGAAATCTGTTTAAGGTTACTATGCTGAGCTCCCCTTGTACCTTGGAATAAATAAATGACTCTTCAAATCATCCAGCTCTTTCTCTGATTGTTTACTAAAGGGAAAATCCCTGACACTTGTCAACAATGACTAAAAGTTTAGGAAAAGGTACAATAAAACTCAACAACCATACAACTGCATTAATCTGCCCCATGTGTGAATTAGTTAAAACTATAACTTTACCTTTGCCTAAATGTGTTTTTTTTGTTATCACTCAGTCTAATTGTTTAGTTAATTGTTTTTAATTTGCTCCACCTACCACTCACTTAATATTGATTCTTGAACAAAGCCATTCCACAGTTATGATGTTTTGACTGTCAATATCAGTAAAAAATGGATGTTCACATCATACCAGCCATCTAGTTGCACTGGGTAGCTACAATAGGCAGGTACTAATTCTGACTGCATGCCTCAGCCCTTAATACTGTAGCTTTAATTATGACCTACAAATTTGTTTTATTTTTAAGATAATGTTAAAAGATCCTATTACTGTTTCTAGCACAACCCGCCTTTTGCTTTGTTTTGTTTTCCTTGACACAGCTTAAGTGCAGCACATTTTTCTCCCACCACAATTTTTTTTATGCCCACTGTGTATGACATTAGTAAACTTGACATTCTGAAAGTATACAAATAAAGTAAGAAAAAGATTTGTTTATAAAGCACATTTTCATACAAAAAGTGCAGCTCAAAGTGCTTTACTGGAAGTAAAAGAGAAAATACAATTGCAAAATAAAAATAAAATAAAACATCTAAGTAAATACAACAAAAAATACATAAGTAAATATATAAATAAAAACTCAAACAATATAAATATGTAAGAGAAATGGAAGAGTCCCTAATAAGGGCTTAAATTATACTTTAACTAAATTAAGGTTTTTAAGGGTCTAATGGTAAATGACCATTACTATAGACTGATGCTATTACTTTTGGCCAGGGAGGAGTGAAAAATTAAAACGCTGGCAGATGAGATGCTGATGAAAATAAACTTCCATGGATTCTGAAGCCAAAAGTCTTCCTAGCTCCCAGTCAAAAGACTTTTCAGCTCCCAATGGATCTTCTAAAAAGCATGAATATGATAACATATGATAAGTCATTATTATTATTATGATGCACTGTTAGAGGTTTAGTTGCAGTGGGTCTCATGAAAAGTTGAATTATCTACACACCTTTCAGCTTCAAAGATGACTGTAGAGTACTTTGATCAGATGGCAGTGGCGAAAGACTCCACCACAGAAAACAATGGGAAATAAAAAATAGAAGAGGATAGTAACAATTGCAAATTGTTGAAGTATTGCGGTACATATGATAATCTATGTAAACCAGCACAAAAAAAGGAATTAGTAAAAAAATAAATAAATAAATAAAGTGGGTTTTCTACTGGTAAAGTTTTCCAGATATATGGTGCATAACAGCAAATGGCCACCTCATAAGTTCTTTTATTCCTAGATCTGGGAATGATAATTAAAACAGTGTTTAAGGAATAAAGAATTTAGGGGTACAGACACTCCAATATATATGGAGGCAAGATTATTCAAAACTAGATGATTAGGAGTGTTATAAAACCAATTGTAAACAACACTGGTAACCAATGTATTGATGCTAAGATGGGTGATAGATAGATAGATAGATAGATAGATAGATAGATAGATAGATAGAT
>JANRMT010062808.1:57538313-57556759 GCA_026402145.1 Polypterus bichir lapradei | reverse complement strand
GATAGATAGATAGATAGATAGATAGATAGATAGATAGATAGATAGATAGATAGATAGATAGATAGATAGATAGATAGATAGATCCATCACAGCAATCAGTTACAGCATGGTCACAAAGGTCAAAGAAACAGAAGATAGAGGTTCAATCAATGCATACATTAACTATACTTGGTTTGTTGGTTAACACCCATTAACACCCTTATTAAAAATAAGTCTTTTTATTTCTTATTCTTCTCCACTCCTTTGGATTTATCCATCACCCTTGAAATTCCATTGTATATAGCAACTGTCCAATCTGCTGATCTTAGTCATCTTTTAGTAAATTTTATGTATTACATCTTTTTCTTTGTTGTTCCCTTGACCTTTATCTGGTTTTCCGATATGCCTGAACAGGATTCTGACATTTATTAACCATTTAAGCTATTTATTTAAGATGAATGCTAAATTACCCCAAAATTATTCTTTTACACTGCATTTTGATCTAGCTGAAGCTGATTCATGTCTTTCCTGGCAAGCCTGTTAGGAGTGTGTTACAGTAATCTAGTCAGCTAAAAACAAAAAGTGAGCACTCATTTTTCAGCATCTTACAATGTTTAAGAGGTCTAACTTGTGCACTATTTCTTAAACTATACATCTTAGTAATACTGTTAATATGGGATTTGAAGTTTAATCCTGAGTCCATAATAACAGATACATGAATGCTTTACTTCTAGTTTGATTTGTAAGGTAAGGTGATCAAGTTTATTTCTAATAACCTCTCTTTTTTAATTACTTCCGACAACTGTTTTATTTTTTTTCTTAGACTGAGGAAACTACTACTCATCCATTCTGTAGTACTAGTAAGATGGATCGGAAGGCTGAAAACCTCAGGTTCATCAGGGTCTATAAATAAATGAAGCTGTGTATCATCTGCATAACTTCTTTAGTTCATCTAATGATTGGAAATAATGTCTCCAATCAGAAGCATATAGTTGAAAACAACAGCAGATCCAGAGAATAGATCCCTGTGGTACACTGAATACAATATTATAGACCTTTGATGTATTAATAACCACAGCTTTAAAAAATGTTCTACAGTTATTTAAGATTCAAACCATTATAAGGCACTACCAGACAAACTCAAACATTCACTAAGGTGATTTATGTAAGTGGTCTATGGTGTCAAATGCTGCGATCAATTCTAAAAGAACAAGAACATACACACACTGAGGAAATTATTAGGAACACTATGCTAAGAGTGGGTAGGGCTTCCTTTTGTTCTCAGAACAGTCTCAATTTTTCATGCCATTGATTCCACATAATGCTGGAAACATGTTGTTTCTGGACATTTGACAGCTGTACATTCATGCTGCAAATCTTCCATTCTACCACAATCCTAAAGGTTTTGGATACAGATCCGGTGACTGAGAAGGCCACTGAAGAACACTGAAGTCATTGTCATGTTCATGAAACCAGTTTGAGATGACTTTTGCTTTGCGACATGGTGTATTATCATGTTGGAAGTAACCATAGAATGGGTAAATTTTGACCATTAAGAGATGTACATGGTTAACAACAACACTCAAATTGGCTTTGGCAGTCAAGCAATGATTGACTGGTATTGATGGGCCCAAAGTGTGCAAAAAACATTCCCTATACCATTACATCACTATCACCAGCTTGGACTGTTGGCAGGAGGCAGATTGGGTGCATGGATTCAAGCTCATAATGTTAAGTTCTGACCCTACCATATGTGTGCCTCAGCAGAAATTAAAGATTCATTACACAAAGCTGTTTTTTTCCAGTCTTCAACTGCCCAATTTTGATGAGCATGTGTACATTGCAACCTCAGCTTTCTATCCTTGGCTGGCAGGAATGGAACCCAATGTGATCTTCTGCTTTGTAGCCCATCCATATCATTATTCACTGTATTGTGCATTCTGTGATGCTTTTCTGTTCACTACAGTTGTACAGAGTAGTTATCTGAGTTAATGTAGCCTTTATGTTAGCTCAAAACAATCTGGCATTTCCCCTCTAACCTCTTTCATCAGCAAAGCATTCCCGTCCACAGAACTCACTGAATGTTTTTTGTTTTTGCACCATTCTTAGTAAACTGTAGAGATTGCTATGCATGAAAATCCCAAGAGATCAGCAGTTGCAGAAATACTCAAACTAGCCTGCCTGGCACCAACAATCATGCTACAGTCGATATCACTGATATTACATTTTTTTGTCCATTCTGGTGTTTCATGTAAAAATTAACTGAAACTCCTGACCTGTATCTGCATGAATTCATGCATTGTGCTGCTGCCACGTGATTAGATGATTAGGCAATTAACTGAATAAGCAGGTGTACATGTGCTCGTTATAATTTTCTGTGTGTGTATATGTTGCTTGCATTACCACTAACCAAAGTCAAAAACCTACTTTAACAATTGTCATTACTGCATTATGATTTGGTCTAAAACCTGACTGAAAAAAAGCCAGAATAAAGTTTTTATTAAAGTAATAATGCAACTGCTCAAAAACGGCTTTAACTAGAATTTTAAAGATACAGATTAGATTATTTCATGTTTTAAAAAATGCAGGAAAAGCCTCTTATCTGCTTAAGTTTTCAGGATCCATTCCATCGATGCAGCTGGATTTAATACATGATTCAACAAAAACAACATTTATTTCTATAGGTTACGAATGTAGAGGGACATGCATTCGAAAGTATAGGAAGGAGCAAGATTTTTAAAGCTTTATACACCATTAGCAGTATTTTAAATTCAATTCTAAATGAGGCAGGTAACCAAAATAATGATGCTACAATTCACAAGATTTGCTCAGATTTTCTTTTTCTACTTAATACTAGTATCCCTGAAACCTATGAAAAAAGTCATAATGCCGGGCCACCTTAAATTCCTTCGCACCTCTTCATCAGCGTCTTTGTTTTGTTTTCAACTTTACACCGGCTGTTACAGACTCAAATCAAATTTACATTTTTATTATGTAATAGTAATAATAATAGCAGCTCACAACTCAAAATGGTAATTGCAGGGAAGACCCGGGATTGAACCCACAACCTTTTGATTCAGAAGCAGCCGTTTTTACCTCGACACCAGCCATGCAATTAATAAATGGGCTTCGGTTTTTACATATTGACAGCAATTTGTAAATTGAAGGATTTTTTTTCTCTTTGGTTATATTCTTGAATAAAGGCACACTTGTTTTGCCAAATCTTTTGTGAAAATATTTGATATTTGAACTTCAGTTTTCACACATTATACATTTCATGTCAACATTTTATCAATTTTATCAACAAAAAAGTTTCTGTTTTAGTTATGTGTTCAACATTTCTTGCCTCGCATTTCCTGTCATCCTACATTTACGCAGATCGTTGTAGTCACAGAACATACATGAAATGTATGTATTCCAAATAACGATATTTAATTTACCCTACACAACTCCAGGCACCTCACACCCAGATAAACAGACAGTGGGGGATGGGATAGCAGGCTGCTTGCCGGCTGTGCTGATTGACACATTTGCTAAACAAAGACACTGATGAAGAGGTGCAAAGGAATTTAAGGTAGCCTGGCCTTACAACCTTTTTCGTAGGCTTCAGGGATTGAAGTGTTAAAATTGTGGCTGCTGCATTCTGCACTAACTACAACTGATTGATATTTTTCTTAGGTAGATCTGTTACGAGTGAGTTAGAGTAATTCAGCCGACTAAAAACAAAAGTGTGAATTAATTTCTCACCATGTTGTAATGTTATAAGAGGTCTAACTTTTCTGTATTCCTTAAATGGAAAAATGCATTCCTGGTAATCTGATTAATATGCCATTTACAGTTTAGATCTGAGTCAAAGATAATACCTATTTTTTGTACTTCCACCTTGACTTTTAATGCTAAAAGGTCAAGTTTATTCATAATACCCTTGTTATTTACATATCTATTATCAAATAAGATTTCCGTGTTTTCCTTATTTAGCCTGAGAAAATGATTGCACATACATTCAGAAATCCAAGACAGGCATTGGATGAGAGAATCCAGAGAGCTAGGGTCATATTAGGTCCTATACATAAATAAAGCTGTGAAAGGGGCACACAGTTAAAGCAGCTGTCGTTGTTCAATGCAAAGTAGAAATTACCAAAAATAACAGCTCAATTGAAATTGTTGTGAAAAATTGTTATCTCTTAGTGCCAGGCCATCTCTGCTGTCAGGAAGATAATGGTGAGGGGGGAGAGAGGTCATTGTCTTGGTCAATGATTATAGATGGCTTTCTTTCTCTTCTCATTGTGACAATGTTCATGCAGGCACTCGAACCAGACCTCGATCATCTAAACTGTGTCTTTTGTCCTGTAATTGACTTGGTTGTAAAGCAGCTGTGCTCCAGTCTTAGGCTGAGGGTAGAAGGTCATCAGGGATGGCAGACGCGGTATCCTCTGTGTCAAAGGAGCATATCTTTATATTGTCTAGTAATTAAATGCAGAAAAAGGCCAAAGGTTTAATTTCTTTCACATACAAATCTACAATAAGAAGATTTGAAACAGCATGGAGGTGCTGTGTTGTGGGAGGTTGTGGGATCGAATCCTGCTACTGATCCTGTGTGACCACGAGCAAATCACATCATCTGCATGTTTTCCGACTGAAAAACAAAAGAAATGTACCCAATTGTATCTCTCAAAGATTTTAAGAGGCCTTGGATACAGGTGTCAGGCAAATATTAATAATAATAAATTATTATTTGACCTAATGACTTGGAATCATTCCCCCAGTTGGCTAGTTACCTGCTTTTCTGTTTGGGTAGGCATTGTGGTGTAGTGGCTAAGACATCAGACTTCAACTGCTGAGGTTGTGGGTTCAGATCCTGTTAGTGACACTGTGTGCCAATGCACAAGTCACATTACCTGCATGTGCTCCAATTGGAAAAACAAAAGTAATGTACCCAATTGTATCTCTCAAATGTTGTAACTCACCTTGGATAAACCTGTGACACAAGATTGACTTGCAGGGATACCTGACAACATTTATAATTATCAGCAGGGCATCAAGTTATTATGTGTAGATAGTACACAGAGATTGGTACGTGCATGTTACCTCAGAATAGTTACAATAATTCAATCTGTAGACAAAACCTGCCCCTGAATCAATTGGTGAGAGTGTCAATAGTACTGTACCATTTGCCAGAAGGAAGGAGTGAGAAAATTGAATATGTTGGATGGCTATGCTCTGTAATTATCCAGTTTGTCTTTCTAAGTCATCAAGTGTTGCATATGATGTCAGCTGGGTTCTACTAATGTTCCGTGCCTTCTTCACCACCATTTGCAGTGCTTTGTAATCTTGAGCCAAGCAAGTACTCTACTTTGATGTTATGAATGTTCAGTTGTAGAAGTTAGGGGAAACAAATGAAGAAATTAGACCTTTTCAGATTGACTTATCTTTTAAGGAATTCCTTTTTTATGGTACAGCAGTTATTTATTTCTCTCCCTGAAAAAAAACATACTTTATGTGACACCATTTTAAGGCTAGGCACGCTGTTCTGATCACCTGGCATACTTTTGCTTTGCTGATATGTTCAGCATCTTCAATGTTGTAAGGAAAGCAACAACTAAAAAAAGAAATGGCAATGTATTGGGCTTTCACTAATTTAAGTGCAAAGCCAAAATGTGTTACATTGAAGCAATCATGTTTAGAAGGTTGTGCATATATAAAAGACTCAGCTATACGACTCATTTGTGCAGGCAATCCTCTGGGTATGCAAAAATGTCTATTTCAGGTCTAATCACCCTCCCATGGTGCAATATTTGCTGAACAACCTGTGCTTCTATTGACTGGTCACTCCAGGATCATAGAATCCAGACAGTCAGTGTCATCAGATTCTATAGAGGAATAAAGCTGCGTGACATCTGCATAACTGTGGTACCTTGTGTATTGATATAATCTGGCCTGATGGGAGCAGATAGGTTGAAAATAGCAGCTTGGCCACAATGGTTCTTTTTGTTTCCACATATACAATATCATGGATCCCTGAACTACAATCACAACAACTATAACCAACAATTTTCTTTTTTTTCTTTTCTCAAATTTATTAAAAGCATGTAACATTCCATACAATCAAGTCAAACTTAACAAAACTAAATTCAATTTAACCCCCACCCATGAGAAAGAGAGGATGGCCAACAGCCAAACATTTGAGAGTAGTAAAGAGAGAATATAAGTGCTTATTCTAAAATATTATTGATTAGATCCTGACAGGTTTTAAAAAAGTTTTGAACAGATCCTCTAAATGAGAATTAGATTTTTTTCAATTTCAAATAGTATAGAACATCAGTTACCCACTGACTTAACAGAGCTGGGTTAGGATTCTTCCATTTGAGCAAGATAAGTCTACATGCTAATAGTGAAGTAAAGGCAATTACAGTTTGTTTGTCCTTCTGCACTTTAAGCCTATCTGGGAGTACACCAAACACAGCTGTTAATGGATTAGGAGGGATTGAAACACCAAGGTTGTCTGATAGGCATTTAAAGATTTTTGTCCAGAATGATGTTAATTTGGTGCATGCCCAAAACATGTGGCTTAGTGAAGCTGGAGCTCAATTCCAACGTTCGTTTACTACTTTAAAAAGTGCAGTTTTTGTACTATTACTTAATTTAAAACCTAACTGAAACTTATCAAGAATAAAATGTTTGATTAAATAGTCATTTAAGTACTGAAAAACTGCCTTTTCTAGAATTTTATTCAAGAGAAGCAGGTTAGAAATTGATCCAACAGTGGAAAACAATACTCTCAAATTTATTTTTTTTAATTTGTCATATTAGAAAAACATGATAGTCTCTCAAGTAAACTGCTGTGTTGTATGTTGTTACATGAGACGTTCCAAATTTCATAATGCACTAATTTAGGTTTCCTCCATTTTTATTCAGCCTTCTTGTCTTTTGAGTATACATACTGTTTAGAATTTTTCTATGTTACTTTAGTAATAAAAGATGTCTTTATAGTTTTTTCAGGTGCTGCTACATCAGCTGTGGCCAACTACTTTGCATTCACATTTTCCAGATTACTGTTTACATTTGCTGGCTGTGTGTGAATCAGACTGACTTTTCAAAATATTAGTAAACCTAGAAGCATCTGCAGCCTCAAAACAGTGTCTTCTAACAATGCACTGCTCTTTAGTTGTAAGTAAAGATATTTCTCCATTAAATAAAATGCAGAAAACATCACATATGCCAATGTCCAGGACCTCTGTCACATTAAAATTAAATACCTTTTGAAATAACTAAGTCTTGCATTTGTCTGCCAAGAGTATTGGCTGGGTGACATGCAAACTAAGATCAAAAGAATGCAGTGAATTAATAAACTATCTTACTTTGGGTTCACACTGATTTTGCACATGAAAATGAAATCCCTTATTATTAAGCTGTAATAATTACATATTATTATAGATAATAAGCCTGAGAATTCATTCATAAAAGACATTTTGAACTTGGAGTCACTTGTGAAAATGCTTACTAAATCGCCATCTTTTTTTCTTTGACAAATGAAATGAACAAAATTAGAAATCAGATAGACTGCTTCTATTACAGCAGTGTCACTGATGACCTACATTTTCCTCAAACTTCACTTCACTTTTGCATAAAGCGTCTTTCTGTTAAAACTGTAATATAAAGTAAAGTCATTTGAGGATCTCAGAAGAATATGTTTTAAGACAACATGGGATATCCATGAAGTAATTTTGGCTTATACTGGTTTGTCCATTTTTTAGTTTTCTACGATTCATTATTGTCGGGTCAATATAGTGCTCCTCTTTAGAAAAAAAACACTGCACATTTCTCATAGATTAAGATGACATCATAGCTAACATTATGCACAAAGCTAGTCTAGAGCACTGTGCCATTGAACTGTCTTCAGAGAGCTCCATGGCATGAAACTAAACTAGGGTGCAGGTCTACCCAAATGAAGAATTGTGGTCTTTCAAAACAGAGGTTCCAATTGAGTCAGGTTAGCTGGGATGGCAGCAAGACAGCAAGGAGAATCCAATAGGGAAGTGCAAGAAGACTGCAGAGCAGAATGACAGGGAGAGTGAATGGCTTTGAAGATATACTAACCCTTACTATATTTTTCTTCATATTGCTTTCAAATAAGTTTTTATTTGTTCTTTATATTCATCTTGTTTCTTCCTTAATGTCATCCACGCTTAGCACTGCCTTTGTTTATAAAGACATCTTACAGTTGTAGGACTGTAAATGTGCCCATGCAGATTTATGTGATGTAGTAGGTCTAGTCAAGTCAAGACAAGTGGTTTTATTGTCATACAATCACGTAACATCTTACTTAAGAACAAATGCTTGTGGATGTTCCTCATCTGACCTTTAAATAAAATAAAGACTAATGTTTCAGAATTCCAGTGGTCTAAAAAGAGATTGGAAAAAATGAATTCAAATGTACAGATTATTCAGTGCCAAAGCACTGGATTCCAATTGACTCATGCAAATTAAAAGCACTCACGTGTTGAGTACTGAACACCAAATCAACCATAAACTACAAATCTGAAGAACAGAGGGAAACAGCGTACATGCCAGCAAAGCAAGAGGTTCTGGTATCAGTACATCATGATTATTGACTCATTCTCTAATACAGGAATAGTACAGCAGCAGCTGCCAAGGAAAGTAGAATATCATGAAGGAATAATGCTGAAGGGGTGACTGCATAAGGCAGTCAGTCATTGAACTCTATGTAAATGTTGGGTAGAATGTGATTGTATTACAAAGGTGCCTTACTCAAAACATCATATGTACTCAAGTAAGCATTTTATCTGTTTTTGCAATTTAAATGTACTCAAAAAATTGAAGACCCATGCATTTATGATTTCATCCTGCTTTGCTTTGTTCTAGCCATTAAAGTAGTAATGTGAGTGATGTTGGATTTTATTTTGCCTTCATTGAGCCTTGTCATTGTGGTATGCATATAATTTTTAAGTCCCAGATGCAAGCCCAGGGGAATTAAACACACCTAACAACAAGTTATGATCAAATTTAAAATATACTCCATGCCAAGCAAGTATTCTGATTCATTTCAGAAATATTTAATGTTGAGGCAATCATCATAGTTGATTTTCATAAAATCATCTTGCAGATTGTGGATCCCTACTGCTACCTTTCAACTTGGCTGAAGAACTGGCCCTCATCCTGAACCATAACAGAACAGGTATGAAAGGCATCCCTGGTGTGATATTTACAGTTACTATGACATTATTAGATGGTTGCTGATATGGACTGTACAATGGCAAAGTAATGTCCATCCACCTACTCTCCTTAATATTACCATGGTGACAGATAACACAAACAGTGATCTTTTCAGGACTGGGTGTCACATTCTACTATAGATAATGCAAGGTACAATAGCTCCAAGAAACCTATAGTAAATACCATATTTGTTACAGAATGAAGATGAGGATTTCTTCTCAGCTGCAGGCACAGACCGACCCATAGAACTATTCCACACACTAGGAGAAGTATTACTAACCTTTTATCATGCAATCCCACATTACTGGGAAACAATGGCAGCGCACACAGATGCTGCAGCTTTGTGCTCCCCGAATAGGTGCTCTTTTCTGCTATTATTTTTCTTAATATTGACTTTCATCGTTTTACACACGGAAGCAGGCATCCACTACGATCGTCAGAAGCTTCTACAGATCGGCTGTAATAGCAAAGATAATTATTATTACACAGAAGCAATACCACAGGAGATTCTCAGATCACCGGGACTTACGTTGACTCCTACCCTTGGAAGACGACAACGCAGATGACACAGGGAGAGGAAACAAAAAAGAGGCAAGCGAGCAGGATTGCTTACTAGGCTAAAGGCTGCTCTGCATAAAACCCCTCTTCCTAGCGTTCTTCTTGCAAATACTAGATCACTCGCAAATAAAATGGAAGAGTTCCAACTGGATATTTCCACACATAAAACTACAAGGGACTGTTGCCTTTTGATTTTTTCGGAGACGTGGCTGGATCCCACCATACCGGACACAGCAGTTGAACTTGCAGGTTGCATGCTCCATCGAGCTGATCAAACCTCCAATTCCGGTAAGAAAACAGGTGGAGGACTGTGTGTCTATACTAATAATGCTTGGTGCACTAATATAACTGCAATCAACAAGTTTTGTGGTCCGGATGTGAAATATCTGATGCTAAGATGCTGACCGTTTTACCTACCGAGAGAATATACCGTCGTTATTGTTACGGCAGTATACATACCTCCTCAGGCTAATGTTAAGTCAGCGCTTGAAAAATTGTTTGACATTATCAGTAAACAAGAGAACTCACACCCTGATGCTGGGGATTTTAATCAAGCGAATCTTAAGGATGTATTCCCCAGATTTTATCAGAATGTACATTGTAAAACCAGAGGGGAAAACACCTTAGACCATGTCTATGCAAACATAAAAGACGTCTATAAGGTCATTCCACACCCCCACCTCAGCAAATCTGATCATCTCTATTTGTCTCTTGTTCCAGCGCACAAAACCCTTATCAGCAGTACTAATTCAATTAGCAAGACTGTTAAAGTTTGGCCTGAAACAGCCATTTGCCAACTCTAGGACTGCTTTGAACAAGCAGACTGGAATATATTTTTTCATCAGATAGACAGACATATACCGTGTTTTCCCGAAAGTAAGACCTAGCAGTAATTTCTGATGTACCGCTAATATAAGCCCTCCTCCGAAAATAAGTCTGTCCTGAGAGCTGCCGTATTTAGCCTAAAAGCTGCCCTGGTTACACTTGACATTGCAATAAACAAGCCATTCAAGGACCATTTGCAAAGAGAAGTCAATGATTACATTGAAAACAGAATGAATAAAAATCAGCGGGGGAACTTTGTGAAGCCTAAGCTGCAAGACGTGGTGACTTGGGTCAAGAATTCATGGGGTAAAATCACTGAAAGCTGTGTTGCCAATGCACTACAAGCAGGTTACCTGGACAAGAAGTGTTCATTTAAGGAGAGCAGTATTGCTGCACATGAGAGATTGGGGCCATTAATTCTAAAGGAATTAGAGTCAAAAAAAATCCAGGAAGGAATTGCAGGTTCAGATATGGAGAGTTATGATAATATTCTAGAAGAAGATGACATGATTGTATTTGAATAAATGTAGAAGCAGTTAACATACGGTAGTATGTATAACATGAATACATGTTGATTGTTAAACCAGAGTTAACATAGGAGGGGTTGCCCAAGGGAGTCCATGATACCTGTAGCGCTGCGCTGGCTGGGGCTTTTGGGGTGCGCATTTTTCCTGCTGCGGTGGGTGAGTGTGGAACAGCTTTCAACCTCGTTTTTTTGCTTCTTCTTGTTCTTTGTGGTTGGCGTGCAGCTGTGGGCTTTTGTTTCCTGCTGGGGAGGGGTGCTGTATTTCACCTATTTTTAGGCAAGAAAAATCTTTTCTCATTTGGAAAGGGGTGAGGTGCGGCATTTTTTCCCAACGGGAGGCGGAGGTTTGCGGCCACGCGCTGGCCACAGGGATTGAGAATGCCAGGAGACGGGGTTGAAACTTGGGGCACTACTTCGGAGTAAGTTGTTCTGTGCTTGCCCACCGTTGCGGGGGAGGTGTGAGCTCCGGGGACTCCGTCCAGCGCGGCGCTATTGTGGATTCTTTTGGGTACCCCCTCGTACAGTAGTTTGTAGAACATGAATACCGTATATGTTGATTTGATTGTTGAACAGGTGTTCCCATACCAGTAGTTTGTACCGTATAATTGTTGAACAGGAATAAATGTACTTTACTTTTTTGAACTTCAGTAAAAATAAGACCTACCCAAAAAAAAACCCTAGTGCATTTTTTGGACCTAAAATTAATATAAGACACTGTCTTATTTTCGGGGAAACACGGTACTTCATCTGTGCTGTCATATATTAATTACTGTGTGGACAATGTCACTGTCAACAAAAGGATTAAGGTCTACCCAAATGAGAAACCATGGATGAACAGTGAAGTAAAACAGCTGCTCAGGGAAAGGAACAAAGCCTTTAAATTAAGAGACACCTCAGCCTATAGAGCTGCCAGAGCTAACCTCAAGAAGGGCATCAAGTCTGCTAAACTAATCTACAAACAATGGACTGAGGATGTTTTTGACAGTAACTCAAACTCACAGCTGATGTGGCAAGGCATCCGATTAATCACGGATTACAAAAAGAAAAATGACATACAATACACACTGGCCAATGACAATGGCAATCTAGCAGAGGAACTTAACAGTTTCTTTGCATGGTTTGACAAGAACAATAACCAGTCTCCAGTCAGCTTCGAGCTGACCGGAGACTCACTGCCTTTGGTCATACACATACAGTAAACCCTCATTTATCGCGGTTAATCTGTTCCAGACTCTACCGCGATAAATGAATTTCTGCAAAGTAGGATTCTTTATTTATAAATCTAATATTTTCGCAGTTAGAGCATAGAAAACCTGTTTACGACCTTCTAAATAAGTTTTTTAACATTATTAGAGCCCTCTAGACATGAAATAACACCCTTTAGTCAAAAGTTTAAACTGTGCTCCATGACAAGACAGAGATGGCAGTTCTTTCTCACAATTAAAAGAATGCAAACATATCTTCCTCTTCAAAGAAGTGCGCGTCAGGAGCAGAGAATGTCAGAAAGAGAGAGAAAAGTAAACAAGCAAAAATCAATAGGGCTGTAGGGCTTTTAAGTGGAAGCACCTCGATAATGAGGCCGCAAGGAAGGGATCAATGTGATGGTAGTCTTTCAGCATTTTTTAGAGGAGCGTCCGTATCTTCTAAGCAAACAGCCTCTGTGCAAACAGCCCCTCTGCTCACACCCCCTTCGTCAGGAGCAGAGAATGTCAGAGAGAGTGAGAGAGGCAGAGAAAAGCAAACAATTCAAAAATCAATACGTGCTGTTAGAGCTTTTAAGTGTGCAAAGCACCGCGAGGGAAGCATATCGTATATCATTGAGGAGTTTTATTTAATACGTAATACGTGCTCTGATTGGGTAGCTTCTCAGCCATCTGCCAATAGCGTCCCTTGTATGAAATCAACTGGGCAAACAGACTGAGGAAGTATGTACCATAAATTAAAAGACCCATTGTCCGCAGAAATCCGCGAACCAGCGAAAAATCCGTGATATATATTTAGATTTGCTTACATTTAAAATCCGTGATGGAGTGAAGCCGCGAAAGTCGAAGCGCGATATAGCAAGGGATCACCGTACATGATGTGCGATGGCCACTCGAAAACATCAATACAAGGAAGGCAGCAGGTCCTGATAATGTGCAAGGACGTGTGCTCCAGGCCTGCGCTAACCAATTAGCGGAGGTATTTACACACATATTCAACTTCTCTCTCTCCTCAGGTGTAGTCCCCTTGTGCCTGAAATCCACAACCATTGCACCTTTTCCCAAAAAACTGAGGATAACCTGTCTTAATGACTATCGACCAGTTGCTCTCACCCCTGTCATCGCAAAGTGCTTTGAATGACTGGTAATCACCCACATCAAAGCCTCCATCCCAGCTGATCTAGACCAACACCAGTTTGCCTATCGATCAAACAGATCAACTGAGGACGCCATCTGTGTGGCTCTACATGCTGCTCTCTCACACCTGGAAAAGCCCAACACCTATGTTAGGATGCTCTTAATTGACTACAGCTCTGCATTTAATACCATCATACCTAACCAGCTGATCCAAAAACTCTATGCACTAGGACTTGCTCCGTCCATATGCAACTGGTTACTGGATTTTCTCACCAACTGCCCCCAGTCTGTCAGGATGGGCAAACACACATCCTCCACCCTTACCCTGAGCACTGATGTGCCGCAAGGATGTGTACTAAGTCTCCTTCTCTATGCACTCTTCACCCATGACTGTCAACCCATCCACCAATCAAACATTATTGTTGAATTTGCAGATGATAAAACTGTCATTGGGCTTGTAACAGACAACAATGAAGCTGCATATAGGGAAGAGGTTCAGAATCTGACAGCATGGTGCAACACCAACAACCTGGTCTTAAATACCAAAAAGACCAAAGAAGTTATTCTGGACTTTAGGACCACTAAAAAGACCAATCACAGTCTGATAACAATCAATGCAGATGCTGTGGAGAGAGTTTCAAGCTTTAAGTTTCTAGGAGTCACCATCTCAGAGGACCTGTCCTGGGCTGACAACAACTTGGCTATAATAGGCAAAGCAAAACAATGCCTCTATTTTCTCAGGAAGCTAAGGAGAACTGACCTCCCCCAGAAGCTGCTGGTTAGTTTCTATAGATGCACTATAGAGAGCATCTTAACTAACTGCATGATGGCCTGGTATAACAGCTGCACCAAGGTTGCTAAAGAAGCCCTGCAGCGGGTCGTAAAAACAGCAGAGGCCATTATTGGGACTGAACTGCCATCACTTGAACACTTGTATAAGACTCGCTGTGTGAGAAGGGCCAAAAACATTCTCAAGGACAAAACCCATCCTGGAAATTCTTTGTTTGAGCTCCCCCCGTCAGGAAGATGCTTTAGGTCAATCCATGTACGCACAAACAGACTAAAAAATAGCTTTTTCCCGTCTGCCATAAACTTTCTGAACTCTGAATCGCCTCAGTCTGAGATCATTTTTAATTGAACATGTGCAATAAGCTATATTGGTAATATATTGGTGCCATATACTAATGTATTACAATATAGTATATGTAATGTACTATTCATTAACAGGTGCAATAACAATTTATGCTGCTGTACTTTGAGCAATAATAATTTGCTCTGGTTACTTGATCACTTAACACTGTATACGACATATTTGGAATTATTTGACTTTTCTTTAAATGCACCTTGGGGCTGTCACAAAAAGTAATTTTGTTGTGTTACACAATGACAATAAAGTACTTGAACTTGAAGATCTTGTTTATTGTCTTGGCAATGTTCATGCAGGCACTCAGACCAGACACTGATCATCTCATCCGTGACTGTTGTTCTGCAATGGGCCTGGTTGTAAAACAGCTGGGCTCCTGGCTCAGGCTGAGGGTAGAAGGTCATCAGGAATGGCAGGCGGGGTACCTTCTGGGCCAAAGGAACATATTTTTATACTGTCCAGTAATTAAATGTAGAACGAGGCCAAAGGGTTAATTACTTTCACATACAAATCTACAATGAGAAGATTTGAAATAGCATGCAGGCAGTATGCTGTAGTATTTAAGTCTTTGGACCCAAAACCCAGAGGTTGTTGGTTCAAATTCTGCCACTGATACTGTGTGAGAATGAGCAAATCAGGTCACCTGCCTGTACTCAAACTGGAAAAACAAAACAAATGTACCCATTGTATCTCTCAAATGCTGTAACTCATCTTGGATAAAGGCGGCAGCCTAAGAATAATAATAATAAATTGCCCTGTTCAAACCTGGGTATCAAGGTTGACTTGCTGGGATACCCTGCAACATTTATAATTATCTGTATACCATATAGCATTTACAGGTACTGTATTTGTAGATAGCTAATACAGACGAATTCTTACTTGCATGTTTCCTCAGAATAGTGACAATAATTCCATCTGTGGGTAAAACCTGTCCCTGAATCTACTGGTGAGATTGTCAATAGTACTGTACCATTTGCCAGATGGAAGGAGTGAGAAAAATGAATATGGCTGAACTCTGTAATTATCCTGTTTGTCTTTCTAATTCATCGAGTGCTGCATATGTCTTGAACAGAAGGCAGTTGGGAGTTTCTAATATTCTGTGCCTCCTTCACCGTTATTTGCAACGGTTTATAATCGTTAATAGGCATGCTAACTTGATGTTATGTAGTCAGTGAGGATGAACTTGTATGTTCACTTGTACAAGTTAGTGGAAATAAGTTAAGAAATTAGAGTTTTTCCAGATTGACTTACCTTCAATTGTAAGGAATTCCTTTTTCATGGTACAGCAGTTACTCTCTTTGAAAGACAACATACTGTATGTGTTCAGACACCATTTCAAGGCTAGGCACACTTTTCTGATCACCTGGCATTCTGCTGCTTTACCTGTTCAGCATTTCTAATGTTGTAAGAAAAGCAACCTTTGAAAAAAAAATGGTAAAGCATTGAGTTTGCACCAATGTCAGTGCAAAGAGACAATGTGTTTCATTTAATAAATCATGTTTAGAAGGTTGTAAATATATATAAAGGTCAGAGATGTAAGACACTAACACGTGCGGGCACTCCCCTGGGCATAGAAAAATGTCAATTTCAGGTCTAATGATCCCTTGGTGCAATATTCGCCAAACAATTTGTGCTTCTGTGTTGACTGGTCATTCCAGGAAGGGGCAAGACCTTTTCATCAAAAATTATCATTTTGTCAGCTTCCTTTGTTTCTACCATGGTGCAGTCAGTATCACCATTTACAGTACAGCACAACATTTTTGACATTTGATCATATGATTGGATTCTCTGCTCCTTAATTACTGCAGCCATAAATCAGTAACAATACACATTCTACCTGTTATTGTGCAGGTTAGGCTTTCATCACAGGTTGCCACGGTAACTGTGATTTCATTAAATCTTTGTTTCTGGAACACAAAGCCTGAACCTATTCCAGAAAGGAGGATTAATGAGTTATCCACATCACTGGCTTTGCAGAAGTCATAATTCTGGCTGTTTCTCTTCCAGAAACACATTTGGCAAAATCCCAATTTCTGTGGATCCTGACTTTATGTGGATTTCATGCTAATCCTTATTTCTGGAAAAAATCCCAGATTCCTGGCTTTTCCATGTGGGAATACAATTCTAGTTTTGCCCTTTAAAAAAGTTTGTTTCATTAACTGACCCTGCCTATAAAAAACTGATTTCTAGATATGAGAAATTAGCCACTCAAAAATCTACAAATATGATATGTGTGTTAATGGAATGACACTGTCATTAGTCATAGTTGGTATGCCTTAAAAATTTGCCTTTGTAAATGTGTTTCAAGTGTAATTTTTGCAGTTTCAAGTGTAATTTATTTGTATGTGGCAACAAGGCCACAAACTAAAATTTGTGATGGGGTCTGACTACTTTCTGAATCCAATAACAGAGTAAATGTAAAAATGTGATATTTCTTGCATTACATGTACCTTCGGTGCTTTTTCCTCAGTATTATCGTGTGTCTGTACCTGTCTTACCAAGCACTCCCTCTGTGTAGTGTGTTCCCATAATGAATGTTTCTCAGACTCTGTCATTTCAAGGCATCTTGCTCACTTCCTGTTCACTTTTGTACTTCTCGTCTTTGAAGGTGACTCTCAGCATGCCCCTTACGCCTTTCCTCCTCCTTGTATGACTAACCTTTCCTCTCGATTGTGTCACCAATGCCAAACAGACCAATCAGATTGTTCTGAATGACTGGACACACACACATAAACCTTAGTGTTTTATTTTATAATATATATTGTGTCACGCATACATGTAAGAGGGTTGCCTTCCAGGCTTATCCGAGGGAAGCAATACCACCTTGGAACACAAGGATGCACAGTCACTAACGGTGTCATCTCGTTTTCTGCCCACAGCATTGGGAAGTTACCTAATGAGGGCAACTGACTACTCTCCTTCAAGTCAAAAGACTAAAAATTCAAGGGGCTCCCAGAAGATGGCATCTCATTTAGATGTAAATCCAACACAAGATGGAGCTACACCCCAGACTTACAGTACCACTCAAAGGAGCATCTGTTTATCTAGATGAGGCACTGCAGTCTTATCATTTCTTTGTTTAAATCCACACCATGAAGCACTCTTTCTTTTGTTCTGAAGATCATTATTAAAAGTTGTGACCCTTTTGGCATTCCCAACATTTATTCTTTGGACTTGACCACTATATATATATATATATATATATATATATATATATATATATATATATAGTAGAAGATGGGCCCTCGGCACAGACAGACAGACACCGTATGTCCAAAACACACACGTTTTATTCACTAAAGTCCTGCATACAACACAGTGCTCCAATCACAGTACTCAGTCCTTCCCTTCTTTTTCGCCTCCTCTACTCCTTTCTTCCCAAGCTTTGTCCACCTCCTCCTGACACTGGCTTAGGAATGGAGTGAGACAGCCTCCTTTATAGTGCACCCGGAAGTGCTCCCAGTGTCCCTTGATTAACATCCGGCAGCACTTTCGGGTGTGGCAGAAGTGCTGCACCAGAACTCCGCTCCTCTTCTGGCAGCACTTCCGGGTGTGGTGGAAGTGCTGCATGTCCAGACTCTGGAGCTGTCCAGGAGCCCCCTGGCGGTGGCCATGGACCCCCACCGGGTTGAGCTTCTGCGCTCCAATTTCATGGCCCCGATGTAAACCAAGGGGCTGCCTAATCATGTTCCAGGGGAGGTACTCCTGACAGTATGCCCATTCCCCCGGTCTTCTCCTGAAAAGGGCGTCCCGTCCGGGCAAGATCCCCGGCCGTCCATCACAAATATATCACGTATATATATATATATATATATATATATATATATATATATATATATAT
>JANRMT010062808.1:57508643-57538303 GCA_026402145.1 Polypterus bichir lapradei | reverse complement strand
TATATATATATATATATATATATATATATATATATATATATATATATGGTTTATTAATAGTTTGGCATTACTTTTTACTCTTTGTTGTATAAAGTTAAGTAATTTAATGTGGATTATAGGTATGGCCTTGGAAAATATTCAAAAAACATTTTATTTACAGGCCTTATTTGCCATCATACGATAAACTCTGGTAGAAGTGAATTATTCATATTCAAGCTGCCTGCAGTTTTCTGTTGCTTACATTTTACTATGCCTTAATCTCTTCTCTTAAAACTGTCATAATTAACCTTTCTTGTTGGTAAGTAAAACTTTTAACTTTTGTTTATTCAGCTAATATCTTACCAATATATCTTTTAACATAGTTTTGGTAATTTTTCATGTGCATTTTTTAGCTGAACAAGTACTTTTCTTGCAGCAGTGTGACACAAATAACAAATCACTTGAAATAAAATGTTTCTGATTTAAAGACAGCAAACATAATTTATCATTGTATTTTTCCACCACTTAAGCAGTTATTTAATTTTTCTTAATGTTGGATTCGCTTAGTTAAAAACTGATTTTTTCCCCCTTCATCATCCATCAACTTTTTAATTAGGCTCATTGTGTTACTGATAAATTACCTAAGCAGTATAGCAGCAACATAGTATGGATTTGTATGAAGATATTTTTTTCTTTTGTTTTTTTCAAAAACTAACAAGCCTATCTTGTAATCAATTAGTCTTAACATGATAGTACTATTATACACATATTTTGTCTAAGATACCACTATATCCTATAGTGAGTATAAATTACATATGCAGCGTGTACAGATTTTAAAGTTGAAGGTCTTTTCATTACTGCTGGCAGACACACATCCACCTGAGCTTTGGGTTTTTGAGCCTTTTGCAGCAAAAAAAATCTTTCCCTAGTCTGACATCATGTGAATTTTACTTAATAAAATAGATCAGATATTCAATTGTTTGTTAAAAGGAAGAGTTCTTATCGTGGCAAACTGAAAAAATATATAGGTTGTTCTAAAAACATTTCTATGAGAGTCTTCATGTGTAGGGTAAATACTGTCCATTAATCCACCCTAATTATGTGCCATGAGGCCAGGTACTATACGCTTTACTGTGTGAGCAATGTAGTTTCTTTTACTCAGACATAACATTAAATCATTCAGACATTCATTGGGTTCTCTGTCTAGTATCTTTTCTTAGGTTTACCATGGCTTTAAATTAACTTGTGAAAATACTTTGCCTCAGGAGAATCCCATTATATGAATATTTCATTTCCAATATTAATAAAGGCCAACCATTAGCCTTTTCAAATGAATAATATTCTAAGTATTAAATATTGATGTCTCTGTTTTTGACCTGTGTGCCTGCAGACCTCTGCAGGGTATGCAAATTCTACAACTGACGGTTTGTAATGTTAGCTGTGAACATTAACTGGTCTGGTACTTAGAAAAACTATAATTCCTTGCACACTATAATCCAAGGCAAGATAGATTTATCGATGTTTTTAAACTGAAAATTTCTACTCTTTAACCCCTTTCATCACTCATAAGAGTGCACTGACCTACATCATAACTCAGTAGATATGGTGTTATTAATGAAAAGTAAAACTGCTCAGGAAAGAAGTCTATTGCAAAGCAACCAGTAAATCTGTTAGACATGTTACCTAAATTTTGAAAAATGCTTTCACAATTTGGTCGCCTGTACAAAATACTATAACCTATTGACTTAAGCGTTTGATTATTTTTAAATACTTTTACAATCTGATTATACAGTACAATGTCACAATAAAATTCTCACAATGATCAGTAAACAGCATCACAACAAAATTCTCACAGTGTTAAATTTGCAGATTTTACTTTCAAACACAAAACATTTAGCATAATTACTTGTAATCGCTTGCATACAAGCGCAGATATCACTGCTAGGTGTTTCAGTTTATATTTGCATGCAAAGGTTTTTCAATTATTACATTTTTATTTTTGAAAAAAGAAGTGTTTGAAAAAAAACTTGACCATAAAAAAAATTTCAAAAAGCAAAAACTGATAATCCTAAAGGCATTCAGCTTTATCCTGAACTTGATGATTATTATGATCATAATGGCTGTTTTATCATGACTCACTTAGCACACACACAAAAAAAAGATAATGCATTTCCTAGAAGCACACTGAGTCACCCTGACAAGCACCATCACTATACTAAAAAAAGGAGCTAAATTATGAAGGCTTGTGGTCAAAACCACAGAAATTTCAATCAATTATGTGTCCTATGGGAAGAATTATCAGTACCTTTCTAAAATCAATTCCTACAAACTAAATAGAAATACCACAGCACTTAAAAAAGTAAAAAGACTTAAACAAAATCAAACAACTGTGAGTACAGGAAGAATTAAAAATAATATGCAAGGGGAACATATACAAATAGAAAAAGAGCTTTAACTTTAAAAAATGTAACTAAACTCAGCATCCAAAATTAAGATTCTGCTGATTATAAACAACAAAAAAAAGAAATATATCAGAGCAATTGACTATCGAGTATCAGTCCTCAGGCTATACCTGAACAACATGACGTTGGGGCCATCTTGGATCCCAAAACAGAAGGCAGACTGAGCACCAGAAAAAAAAACATGAAAAAATAATTATTTAAAAACAGTCTTATCCAGTATGTAGATACATATTTTTAATTTTAGCATTATATTTTTCCTGTTAAGAGATTTTATTTGTTATCATGTATACTCTTAGGCGTCCTGTCGTCCTTTTGTATCCATGTTATGCTTATGGGAGCCAGCATTTTGTGGCTCCAGATACAGCACAATGCTGAACAATATGGTGTGGATTACAAGATCAGCACTGTTTTTAATAAAAGAAGGCTAGATATTGCTAGATATCCAAGCTTTGACCAAAAAAAAAGAAGAGAGTTTCAGCATTTGAGAAAATAAAATTAAGGGAAATGGTTTCTGGCTTTGGATTGTGTTTTGTTTTATGGTTATTTCCAAGACTTCAAATTTGGTTTAAATGTGAAGATAAAGAAATACATTCAGTGTAATTGCCCAGTTTAATGACCTTGACAATTTTCCTGCTTTTCCCGACAAAGAAAAGCTTCTGAAAATAGAAATTTCAGTTGTCACATTAAGTATGTCATAAGCTCACATCTGCAAAATGGACAAATATTGGGTGCTGCAGTTGCTCTAAAATTCAGTTTCTATTATCAAAGAATTTAAATACCACATCCTGAATGGTACCTGAGAAACCCTAACAATTACCATAAATTCCTGATCCAGTGAAAATTAATATTTAAACTCCAGCCTAGTAGTTCTGACACAGAAAAACGAACATTGCATTTGTAACGGCGTTGTTGGTGGGAAAATCAATTGACTTGGTGATTGTGACTTCTGACTGAAGTGATTCTAATCATTATGCAGTAATAACTTAAGACAATTTTATCGGGGATATTTTCACAGATTTGCCTGGGGTTTATTTCCTGCCTTGCGCCCTGTGTTTGCTGGGATTGGCTCCAGCAGATCCCCGTGACCCTGTAGTTAGGATATAGCGGGTTAGATAATGGATGGATGGATATTTTTACAGATTTTGATGATTTGGAGAAGAAATCAGTTGAAATAAGCAGACTGTTGAATCTTAAACAGGCAAGTTGATAGAACAAAGTATTGTGAGTTTGAAAATACTGATGGCCAATTCAAGCTGGAACCACAACACTTTGATTTCAACCTTAAGGAAAGATAACATTGTGTCATGCATGTGTGCATGGGGAAACAGCTTGAAGGCTAAGGTGACGGTAATTCTCCATCGAGACAGGAGGTGGTACTGTGTACTAACAATCTCTCTTTTTCTCCTTCTGCAGAAAGGATGATTGACAACGATTCATCTGACGTTACCTATGGGGTTTGTCCACCTGGACCCATCACTTCCTCCAGGAATGTCTGAAATTCGGAGGAGCCACCATCCCAGATTATTCTACCTAAGATGGAAGTGGGGACGACTCTATTTTTGTGTTTTCTTTCAATTGATTGCTAAGAATTATATGAGATGGTAGCAAGGTGCCCCAAAACCCTAGCCTTGTTCTGTTATTTCTTTTCCATTGGCTAGATATGACATGGTGATCCTTGAACAAATTAATTACTCTGGCCCTAATACCGGGCACTCAAATAGTAGAAAGAAAAAGAGAAAAAGGCAATGCAACTATATCCCAGCTAAAGTTAAGGAATTATAAAATGCCTATGGAGTCTGGAAAGTCAGTCATTAGTTACAAAGTACACAGGAGGAATTGTGTTCTTGGAGGTTCAGGCAATTTGGTGGCTCCTGGGGTAACTAGACGGGTCACACTATTCAGTAATTCTTGAGTGAGTAGTTGCTTCAAACTTCATACCTTTAGCATCCTTTAGATACAAACCCTTATTCCTTATTCATAAGATTCACATACCAACATTAATAGTCCAGTCAGATGCTGAAAATATTATCATTATGTCTCTTGCTTAACAGGAATGACTATCAAAATACCTCACAAAATATAAAATTAAAATACAGACAACTGAAGGTCGCCCAACCACCTCCATCTCCCAGTGATTTAGATAAAAAATGATGTTTAAGAAAAAGGTCTATGTTTTAATCATTGACTCTGCAGTCCTCAAAATTAAAGTAGGTCCCTCTTGGTTGAGGAAACACAATCTTGTTAATAATTTGGAAAAAAATGAGAATTGAAGGTTTGATAGGGCCTGGGGTGCTGTTTTATTAAAAGTATTTTGAAGCTTCAGATAAAACAATGACCTTTATGTAACTATGCATTCTGTTCTGTTGCTGTCATACCCAAAGTGAATGTAGGCTTCTTAAGGGATATTTAGCAAGTTAAAAAGTTCATTTTAAATCCTGCCACACAGGTATTATGATCATGCATACAACTTGGCTTTCTCTGTGTAATTGCCATTCAATGCATTTCAGTCCAATTTGGAAGACGTATTATAGTGTTCCAGTCTATGGGAATATCCCCTTTTAAATGCCAGTAATGCCTCTAGTCACCACTATTATCCATGCCTTCCACTTAGTCTATGAACCTTTCTCATTCTTTCTAGAGGAATTTTAAGTTTGTTTGGAAACTAACTCAACCCCTCAAACCCTGGGCAGGGCACCAGCCCACCACAGGGCGTGCACACACACACACACCCACACACCAAGCACACACTAAGGAAAATTTAGAATCGCCAATGCATCTAACCTCCATGTCTTTGGACTGTGGGAGTAAATCGGAGCACCCGGAGGAAACCCACGCAGAGAACATGCAAACTCCATGCAGGGGGGACACAGGTTTCCTAACTGCAAGGCAGCAGCACTACCCATTGCACCACCGTGCTGTTGGTTTCTGGACAAAATACTGTACCCATAGAGTATATTCAATGTACACCATGGTTATTAAGCCAATAACAGGATTGTCCAAATCAAAGCTGCATTCTTAAACTACTTATCCTTGCAAGAAAGTTTCTTTTTTTATTTTTCCTAATTAAAGGTTTTTGTTCCTCTTGCTTAACAAATAGTGAAGCTCATTTCTTCTACACTATATTAGCCCATGTAAAATTATTAAGAAAAGTAACTCCGCAGAGTCATTTCTGAATTAATCTTTTCCTTTGTCATGATTCAAATCCATCTGAATGTGTTTCATAAGATGGCAGTGATGAAACTGGTGCAACAATCAAGGAGTAGGTCCTCAAGAAGAACGCAAGATCACTCCTCTGGTGCATAACTACAAGTGAACAAAATAAGAAAAAATTGGAACCTTACAAAACACAGAACAAAGATGACTTCCTATGAAACTGTCTATGGCAACTATTTGTGTATTATAATTTTATGCTACATACCGCAAAAAGTAATAATAATGATGACATAGACAAATAAATTTGTCTAGTGGTACAAGTATTTTGATTAGCTTATTACCATAAATAGGATAACACACCACCAGCTATAGCTCTGACAATGTTAAACCATCACAAGGTGCATTGCAAAAAAAAATATGACAAGACTTAAACTTTAAAATGTTTGTAATGTTTATAAACAGTAGATACATAAAAAAAATTATATTTTTAAAAATGATACATACATAACAGAACACCAGCTGTTTTATATGTCAATAGGTGGATTGCACAAAGTTTTTAAGTTATTTGCCATATACTGACTAATTTCAACCCATATCAACAGCGGAGATGCTGGAATTTGTACAGTAACTGCAAACAAATTTGCAACAAGAGGAAAACTAATTTTGTCATTTTCAAAATATCTCAAACTAGGATATTTTCTTATTTAGCTTTAATTTTTATGTTTTAATTTCAACAAAAATACATAGACTGCAGGCATAAAGGTAGTGTTATTGAAAATATATAAAAACAGTAAAGTATATAGATAAATTCAAACATTACTTTAAAAAATGATATACATTTCTCTTTTGCCAGCAAGAAAAGTAAACTTCTTCAAAACTGAACAGTTCTATATGCCTCTCTGTACTTGAAATTAAGAGGTCAGCCTGTATGATTAAACTAAATATAATTAAATTATGAAAGATTTTTTATGATCATGTGAGCCACACATTAATCTCTAAAGAAAGATGAAAGATAAAGCTATTAACTGAAAAATCTCACTGTTGAACTGTCAAATATGCTAAGAGAAAATGAAATTAACCAACAAAATATTCTTATATAAGTCTAGTAATTATTTAAAAACAGTATTACATTAATGAACAAAGTTCTGTACCTATGCCATTATAAAGCATTTCTTAATGTAAATAAGTACAAACAAAAATAGAAATAAAAAAACAAGCACAAGCTGCATCCCAACTAACATGAATTTTTAATAATTCAGACTAGATCAGAATTAAATTCTTGGGTCCAAACGTCACAGTTTGAGATCCATCAAACAAAGTAGTGACATTTACACTATATGGTCGAAAATTTGACCATCACACTTATATGTTGGACATCCCATTCCCAAACCACGGGCATTAGTATGGAGTTTTGCACATCCTTTGCGGCTATAACAGCCTTCACTCTTCCAAGAAGGCTTTTCACAAGATTTGGGTGTGTGTATATGTAAATTTGTGCCCATTCCGCCAAAAGAGAATTTTGATGTTGAACAAAAAGACACAATTGGCATTCCAAATCATCCTGGAGGTGTTCAGTTGAGTTGAGGTCAGGGCACTTTGCAGGCCATTCTTTCCTCCAGACTAAATGCATCAAACCAAGTATTTATGATTCTGGTTTTGTACAAAGGAGCACAGTCATGCTGGAGCAGAAAAGGGCCTTTCCCAAACTGTTGCCACAATGTTGGAAGCTCACAATTGTCTAAAATATCTTTCTATACTATGGCATCAACAATACCCTACACTAGAACAAGCAACAAACAAAAAAACCCTGAATAACACCCCCATACCATTATTCCTGCTCCACCAAACTTTACAAGAAGCACTTTGCAGTCTGGAAGGTGGTGTTCTCCTGGCATCTGATGAACTCAGATTCATCCAACAGTCTCCCAGGTAGTGAAGTGTGAGTCATCACTCTAGGGAACACATTTCCATTGCTCCAAACTCAAATGGGGCTCCAGCTGAAGCTTGGCATTGCACATAGGCTTGTGTGCAGTTGCTTTTTCATGTAAACACATTTAATGAAGCTCCCAATTTACAATTCTTGAGCTGATGTTGCTTCCAGAGGTAGTTTGAAACTCTGTTGTGAGTGGGGTAACAGAGGATCGGTCTGTTTGCATGGTCTACCACTTTGTGACTGTACTGTTGTTCCTCATAAATGCTTACACTTTAAAATAATAGCACTTAGAAATGACCAAGGAAGATCTAGTAGAGCAGAACTTTCACATACTGACTTCTTCCAATGATGGACTTCCTATGAAGGTGTCATGTTTAAAGTCACTAAGCTCTTCATTATGACCTACTCTAATGAAAATTATTGATGACTTATGACTGTTAACAGTGAGTGTGGCTGAAACTCCTGAACTTAATATTTAAAGGAGTGTCCACATACTTGTGACCATTTGGTGTATATTTCCATAGCTAAACCCAGGAGATTACCGTATAGCGGTCTAGTACCATTCAGATTCACACTGTCGATGGGACAGTAATTTTTTTATTTTTTTGGGTGGGGATTCCAGGAACACTCCAAGCCTTGACCTGACCCATACTCACTCAGAGACAGAGACATGAATCCAATAAATGAAATAAATGAATGCAGGGTGTCCATAAAGTTCATGTGCAATTTAAAATAGTTGTAACTTTGTCAGTATATGTGATAGAAAGAATGTGTAAAAAGGATTAGAAAGCTTGATGTACCTAGTATTTTTTTTGTCTTTAGAAGTTTTATTTTTGCCGTATTTGGGGAACTGAAAACCCACATGATTCTGTTGAACATGAAAGAGATTTTCCCATAGTTAATGTGTGGTGTGCTTTGGGAAAACAAAATCGAGTCATAGGGCCATTCTCTTTTGAAGGGCATGTTGTTAATGGTGATAGCTATTTAGAAATGCTGCAAAATTACTTTATTCCTCAACTTGAACAATTAAGATTGATAGAGAATACAGTGTTTCAACAAGATGGTGCTCCTTGTCACTTTGCTTTGCATGTTTAGACAGTTTCTACATGAGAAATTCCCTAACAGATAGATTGGAAAAGGTGGACCATTTTAATGGCCTCCACATTCGCCACATTTGACTCCATTGGATTTCTTTTTATGGTGGACATGTGAAAACTAATGTTTATTTAACCAAAACCCAATCTTTAGAAGACTTGCAAGCTAGGATAACTGATGTGATTGCTGGTATTACTGAAAATCGGCTTGAAAATGTTTTCTGAGAACCACAGAATCGTATTACCCTTTGTTTTAGTAATGATGGTGGATATGTTGAAAATTAACAAAAACAATAAAAAATGTAAGTGTTTCTTCTTTATAATCCTTTTTACAGATTCTTTTTATCAGATATGCTTATAAAGTTACAACTATTTTAAATTGCACACGGACTTTATGGACAGTCTGTATATTAAACAGAAATCAAATATATACAACAACAAAATCAGACAACCCTCCCCTTTCCCTTTGGTGATAACAAATATAACGCACAATAATAAACAGCTCCAACAATGTCCATGAATTACGAATGCAAATGAAGCTGGAGGGTGGAGTAGCAGATCCTGTGAACTGTAGAGGTGAATATAAAGTTTGTCCTACTGTTTCTGAAGCGTTTTGTGTTGAGATGCGTGGGAGCGCTCCCTACGACGAAGATGATGCAGATGTGAATGAGACAAAACTTAAATCCAATATAACAGTAATGCAGGACAACCACGTATATCTATACAGGCAAATGACAGCTGTGATGACAAACAAACAATGGTGCTCCTTCTCTGTTTAAGTGGTTCGCTTTTAAAGCTCCCGCCAGCACTTCTTGTCCCCAGAAGCCCCCTGTGCCCGTTGCAAATGACCAATGAGGGCAATACCCTTCAGGGCAGCTGGGAAATGAAGTCCAACAAGTTGTAGCACTGCTACAACTGGCACTTGGATTTTGGTGCCATTTTGATTTGTTTCAGCAATCCATACTAAATCAAGGCTCCTTACCAATAAATCTAGCTAAATTAATATTTTTTAATAAAACTAAAAATTATTTTAAGAAAATTGTATTCTCTTTCTTCTAACTTGTAAGTAGACTATGTACAGACACTACAATACAATGTTCAGCATATATGGAAAGAACATATAAAGGCCATATACTGTGTAGAGTGAGAGAGTATACTGGAACTGTAATAGAGAACCAACACCTATTAGCAAGTGTACCACTTAGCTATCAAAAGAGCCACTAATATCACTAATATAATGTGTCTAGAAAAGTGTTCTGTATTTTCCCTTAATTTATAGGCTTATACTGTGCATCAGATGCTATTTTGGCAACAATGGTACCATGCTATCTATACAGAAGTGGCAGTACTTATTATCATGTTATTACTTACAAATACATTTTTCTGAATGTTTCAGCTAGGACTCTGAGAAGTAACTTTTAATACATTCCATCCAGGATCTGTTTCAGTCTTGTACCCAATACTACTAAAATAACTCTAGGCCATGTTTTCATAATAGACCCAATAAATGAATTAAATGATTGTGCATGTCTTGTAATTTTTAATACTGAATAGGAATTTTTTAATACTGAATAGGAGTTTGGTTAGCATTTAGACTCAACTGCTTAGGTTTGCAACAATCATCTGTACTCTGACTCTTTGTTTGTTTTTGTCTGTTTCTCAATAATTTCCTGGTTCTCATGCCTTCCTCAGACTGCTCTTTAATGTATCAGTACATCACCACTTTGGGGATTTTGGAGTGTATTTTCCCAGTATTTCAAATGATTGGTCTCTAGCACATAGCACTAACTTTAAATTAATACTTCATCCTGCAAAAATTATCTGAAACCTTCAGCTTTCAAAAAACAAAGGCAAAAAGGGTAGAACTGAATTAAAAAATCCTGATCCACAGAAGTAAATTCTCTTCTTATAGGAAGCACATATTACACTACTAAAAATAATTTAATTTAAAATGAAATATGTTTCTAGCACTTGGGGCCGTATTTACCAATTGTTTCACAATTACTCCTGGGAATTGAGCTAAAAGTTGGACTAAAATAAAAATTTTTTGACCCTAGAGTGGGAGAAAAAAAGATTTATAAAGCACAGTAATCCCAGTCCCAGTAAGGAATAGGAGGCCACATCTGAGAATGAATGATGTCATAATTTTATGGCAGCCTGAACTGTAAAGTGGTACTCCTAATGACTTTTAGTAATACTATGGCTACACCACAAATATCTCTCAATTATATAAAAAAATCCTCGGACGAGATGAGACATGACTTTTTCAGAGAGATACTTTCACGTCCCACGAAACGAGACTTTGTGCCAAGAGATTTAACAATGCTCGGGGCCGGAAATAAAAGAGAAAGAGTAGATGACAAAGTAGAATGTTGTAAAGAGGTTCAAAAATGTTGGCACCATACACAGGCAGAGCAGGTTAGAAATAATGAAAGTAGTAAAATTCGAAAGTCTCAAAAAAATGATAGTGAAGATCGCATTTGCGCAAACAAATGGAAATTATTACTCGGTGAAATTACGGAACAGCGAAAAGATATTGAATATATTGTTTGGATTTAAACTAGACTTGTAGATCTTGTAATTCATGTTGCCATCATGAAAAAGTAATGTTTCTTCCCAATGAAGAGGTGTATCCACGATAATTTGTAGTTTGGTGAAAGTGAAATCCACATACACAAGTGGCAGAGACGTGAAGTGGCTGACGCGTAGCGCAGGCCGGGAGGTTGGCGAGACGAAGCGTGCGGGGGCAAAGCCCCCTAGTAATCTATAATAATAAAAGGCAAAGCCCTCACTCACTCACTGACTGACTGACTGACTGACTGACTCATCACTAATTCTCCAACTTCCCATGTAGGTAGAAAGCTGAAATTTGGCAGGCTCATTCCTTACAGCTTACTTACAAAAGTTAAGCAGGTTTCATTTTGAAATTCTACACGTAACGGTCATAACGGTCGACAACGTCCGCCATGTTGAACTTTCTTATTTATGGCCCCATCTTCACGAAATTTGGTAGGTGGCTTCATTGAGCTAACCAAAACCGATGTATGTACTTATTTCGATGGTATGACGCCACTGTCGGCCGCCATATTGAACTTTCCAACGTCACCAATTTTCAAACTTCCCGTGTAGGTAGAAGGCTGACCCCATCTTCACGAAATTTGGTAGGTGACTTCCCTGCGCTAACCAAAACCGATGTACGTACTTATTTCGATGGTATGACGCCACTGTCGGCCGCCATATTGAATTTTCCAAACGTCACTAATTCTCCAATTTCCCGTGTAGGTAGAAGGCTGAAATTTGGTAGGCCCATTCCTTACAGCTTACTTACAAAAGCTAAGCAGGTTTCATTTCGAAATTCTACGCGTAACGGTCATAACGATCAACAACGTCCGCCATATTGAACTTTCTTATTCATGGCCCCATCTTCACGAAATTTGGTAGGCGGCTTCCCTGCACTAACCGAAACCAATGTACATACTTATTTCGGTGGTATGATGCCATTGTCGGCCACCATATTGAACTTTTCAACAGTCTTTGTTACTTATGGGCCCATCTTCAAGAAATTTGGTACACGGGTTCCCAACGCTAACTGAATCCTATTTACGTACATATATACGTCCATAGCCTGCAGCTTGGTCACCATGTGAGGCGGCGTTGGGTCTCCCATCCCATCACCTCCCACGTTGTTGGCTGCCTGCCTATATAAGGCCGTCCGTCGCTCCAGTCTCTACATTCCCTTCCTTGCTTCGCCACGGGATTCACGTCTCCCTACTGATAACTACAGCCTTTTTGTTTAATCCACGGCTTCTCCGCTGTTTTATTGTTTGTTTATTACAATTATAGTTATTGTATAGGTATTTTACACTTACTTTACATTACTCAAGTACCCATTTCCTTCATCATTCCAACCCCCATTACCATGTCTATCGAGGTAATCACCATCGATCAAAGAACTGTCACTTACCGAGTGGTTTCCATGCCCGGAGATGGCACCTACCTTTTCCATTCTCTGTGTTACATATTGCACGGCCATATCAGGCTCACTCTTGATATCCGGAAGAACATTGTGTCTTATGTATTGAATGACTGGGACAGGTTCAAGGTGTGGACTGATGACGGTACAGGAGATAATTATACTACACAGGAGCACTAGAAGAGTGAAATGCTTAAGCCCTTCACCTATGGTTCTGCATGTGAGTTGATGGCTGCCGCTGAATTGTTCGGTTGGTGCTTTCAAGTGTACCGAAATGGTCAAATATTTTACACCTTTCGACAACCGCCAATGCCTCTTAAACATCTTACATTCACAGGTGACGATTTCAGTAGTGGACACTTTGATGTTTATGAATGTTTAAACTCTCAAAAGCTGGATGTGAAGTTATCGATGAAACCGGTTGTAAGCTTACAACGCTTGACAGATGCCGAATGTCACTTCAACACAAGTCCTGCAAATACTGTCGTAATTGAAACAAACCATGAACCTCAAACTGATTATGACAGCAGCAATCCAAGCTGTGAGATTTGAGACAAGATTACTTTTCACATGGCCAACTTTAAGTTGCATGCTCAAGAGTAAGCTCAGCGCACAGCTTGGTCATGTTACAACCGGATGGCCGAACTCACAATGTGGTATACAAAGAGATCCTTAACAAATAATTATTGGCATATTTTCCCTCAGTTTAAAAAGGTTAAATTTTCTTCTTAATAAAAATTTTAATGCAGTACTTCGCCGCTGCGAAGCGCGGGTATTTTGCTAGTAATAATAATAAAAGAAGAAGAAAACCATAATAAAGATATTCCACTAAGCCACAAATCGGAAAATCAGGCACAACTATTTAACAATGAATAATCCAGGGATTGTTCTTGTCTTTCTCCCTATGCTTGCTGGGATAGTCTCCAGCTTCCCCATGACCGATGTAAGAATAAAGAGGGTGTAGAAAATAGATGGACGAATAGACGATCCGCAGCTGTACTTTCATGTGAATCACAACAAGAATGACAACGAGAAATGACTTGTAAAGCAACAGTTATACTGAAACTAGTTATTTCTAAAGTTACATTCACTCTTTTGGTGTCCAAATCATCTTCTATTGTGCTGTGTCATGCCTCTCACCATGATCCCCCCCTTATCTTTTCCAAGACTCTAGTAATCTAATGCCTTGGGAGTCTCCGCCTGCCTTCTTGAACCCTCCTGGGGTCGTAAAATGTAACATGAATGTTCCAGAGGTTCATGGAATGCATACCTATGTGACATTTTGTTGTCACTTACACTCCCAGCCCTGCTTATCTACAGAGTAGTATGCTGGCTACTACAATACAGTCTGCACACATGACCAGTATTGTGTAGATATTATGATATCGCTTGTGGTTCACATATGCATGCTTATCCAGACTTAAGGCAATGATCTTTATGTGCATGCCTCTTTAACATTATCTCATGTGGTGTGGAGGGGAAAATAAATCTTCACATTACCTCAAGTGTTGCAACACCGTTCAAAGTTTGGTGTCAAATTCAAGAAAAAGTTGGTTGTGAATACCCAAATCATTGCAATTACAAAACTGCATTTTACATGGAATGTTGCTAACACTTTAATTTCTGCTATCTGTGTAGGAACGATCATGTAACGTACAAGATTTGTACAAATATTATTTCATCTCTGTGAAATCACTATCTTTATACAAGTTCATTGTTGTCCAACAGTTCCAAAACATTAAGCCTTTCCTGGAATGAGTGTGCCAATCTCTGCCTGAATGTCCTCTTCTGGCAGCACCTAAATAGTTAGAACAGCTCATGAGCTCTCCTAAATCCTGGTGAAGTTAAGAGAAAAAAAATTGATAAAATGCTTTTACTCCTACTCCTAGGAGAAGGATGAAATTTGCATCACTTTTTGATTGAGTTAGGATGTTTTCCTATTATGAGACTCTTAATAATGACACTCACTGCTTTTAATGTTACCATTTGGTATGATTATCATAAGCAAAATCACACTTTTTTCACAGGCATTTGTAGTTGTACTTAGCATATCCAGTGTTCAAAACTTATATGTGTTGCACAAAATGGTAAAATACTTTCAATTCACTAATTTAAGTCTTGTCGCTTAAAGAAATGACAAGTCAAATACTGCTTTTCATGCATGCAGTTAAAAAATGCAGATCACCACTAACAGCAGAAGCATTGTTTCTCTTCAATTACTACACACCAGCTATTAAAATGTCACATGCAAGCATGTCAACTTTTCCTGCAAAATCTCCCAATCTTGAAAAGTTTATATTCATCCAGAAATGTTTACCTCTTAATTCAGTGATGGCAAACCTATGACACATGTTTCAAAGGTGGCATGCCACAGTGTTTTGGGGGACGCACCAGCATTCAACACCACCCAAGTTACCAAAGAAAATGAACACACAAAAATATTAGAAATATGAGATCCTGCACCACCCAGAGCTTAAAACGGATTCTCGCTATCCGTATCAGCCCTTCATCTGTCATCATGGCAGCTGCACAGTTCAGTTGACTTCTAACTGCTGCAATGGAAGCTCATATTCAAGGCGCAAGCGCAAATCTGCAACAGCAGTCTCCAAAATGAGCACACTATCAGCATTTTCATGAAATCAGCTTTTGCATTTGTTGCTCGTGTGAAGAGCACTGAATTACGTTGTGGCAGAAGCCAGTTCAACAATTACGGAAGCTCTGAACCTCACAATGAAACAAAATTATAGGATAATCCTCATCTCGTAAGTATCCTGCATTTGTGATATTTTCATGTTCGTACAGGATACTTATGAGATAAGGGTTATCCCATACTTTTTTGCATTAAACAACATTAAAGCAGAAAAAAGAAACAGACAGATAGATGAAGCTACAGTAGTACTGCTTGCTTGAGCTTGAAGTTCACAAAATACCTACCTTCAATTTTAGACTTTTAGATCTCAGCAACAAAAAAGTCATTAATTGATGTCAAATCAAATGCAATATGTTTCAAATTTTTTCAGTTCAACTCAAAATTACTATTAAAAGCAGGGCACTATTATAAGCCCAATTAGAATCAGTGCACATATCATTTTCTCTACAGTAAGTCACTGATTTTTTTTCTTTTATAATACACAGCTCCACACATGATTGGGCTACATTTTTTTAAAATAATTGAATATGTAAAGAACTGTTTCTCTTTTGTCTAGTGGGGTTGACACCCCAGCAGAATCAAATTAGGCATTTTCAGAATTTTTGACACGCTGAGACAAAAGGTTCATCATCACTGTCTTAATTGCTCTGAAACATGTATTTCTTTGAAATGACTAAGAGTTATTTATAAAGATCTGGGAAAGATAAGTGTATTCTATGCAAACTCGCAATTTTGAAATATCACTGAACAATGTGAAACTAAGATTAAAACATTAATATCCGTTTCCTAGAGTCAATACTGTCACAACAGTTTGGCACGTAAAAAAACATGTAAATTTGTATTAATGTGTTGAAGAGTTGCTATGTTTTAATAATGAAAGGCAGATAAATACATATCACAAACTTCTGATTGCACCAGGTGGTGTAAAAGCCTAGGCAGATTCTACAACTAAACTGAAAACAGATAAGAAGTGTTATTATGATAAGCATGTGTCACACACGTGCGCATGGGAGGCAGCTAAAAGGCTTGAGTGGAGGCAGTTCTGAGGCATGCCGGGATGTGGCAGAGTGCACTGACTCTTTTTCTCCCTTTCCTGTAGACCATTCCCGGGAGATTCCACCTGGCTCTCTTGACATCACTTCCGGGACCGAGCCAATAGAAGTAGACCTTACCAGCTCCGGCCCCTCTGATGTCACGTCCGGGTGTGATCCAATGATTGAAGACCATGTGCCCGATCCTTATGACCTCACTTCCTGTCTTTCCCCTTAAAAGCCTGCCCCTTTTCCTTTTCCCTCAGTTCTGTATTGGACTCGGTTTTGAGTCAAACAGTGCTACCATTTAAAAAGACGATTTGCAGCCAGGATGCCACATTATACGGATGGCTGCCCCAAACCTTGCTATGTCTCATTGTGTGTTTTGTGACACATGCAGGAAATTGCCCTCATCCATTCACGTACCCCATACACATGAATGCTTAAAAACAGCAAAAGCACAGGCAAAGAAATGTGTGAAGAAAAACAGAAACATAATTTAAGTGCAAGTTCTTATCCAAGAAATATTAGAAGAGCGGACTATCTCGCCATGCTTCCATGTCTGCTAATACTATATATCAAATTAACTTGCAGTATGTTACTGTGCCTTATAATTCCACACACAGCACATTTGACTGTAGCCACTGCAAAACATGACCAAGACCCCATAAGCATGTTTGGTTGTTTTGTGCTTCTATTTGTTTTGATTATTTAATGCAATTGTACCTAAAAATGTTTAGCAAAGTGTTAAATGTTCATGTACCTGCTTAGCACAATGTGGTGTTTCCTTCATGTTATCTCTGCCTATACTGTATATTAGTGCATAGTCTATGGGAAGTTCTTATACCCCACACAAGCTGAATTGAATTGGTATAGTCTAACTATTTTCTTGTCTCTCTGACTATAGATTTGTCTCATTTAGTGACCTGCCTTGCCGAGGATAAGGCATGGAGGGCACACGGCTTTAAACCGTGCCTTAACGTGCCCTATAGCATAAAAGTTAACATGCTGTATTGAACGTGCAGTGCCATTTGTTTAGAGCGTACTGAAGGTGAAGTAAGCATCTTTAAGTATAGAAACAACTGAAGTTTGACAAGAAAAGCCAAGTTTAGAGAAGAGACATTTTTTCCAATTATTTTCACTTTTATTCTGCATGTGTAACAACCTTTTTTGTTTATTCTTGTGCAGACTGTTTGCTTTGAATCTTCACTAAATCTTTTAAAATGAACTTTTGGACTGAGAGATTTCTTCCAGCACACATTTGACCAATGCTTGATTTTGACTTACTCACCAGCAGCTACAATCTCACTTTCTTTAAAACAATCATTTCCTTTTTGTAAATTTTCCTTTTTAATTTTTGTGTGCTTCCTGGTCATGACAATATCATGGCATGACAGTCACCTTGAATACCTGGTTAGCAACTGGAGATCAATGGGAAACAAAATTGGAAGAGGCAAATGTGAACCCCACAATGATTCTCTTCAGTATTACAATACCTGTGGTTGAGTTTCATTCAACAATATCAAAAATATTGCCAGAAAATGCAGTTCACAATGCAGTGCAAGAAAGTATTTGGCAATTGATTTTGCCTGTTAGGAACTCTTTTAATAGAGGGAATAAAATTAGAAATGAACTTACAAGTATTGAAGTATTTGGTTTTGAAAACCAAAAACTACTAGTGCTACCTTATATGTATCTGAGTGACACAAGTTGCATTTAGCTTGTTACAGTGCGGTGCTGCCGCATTACATTGTGCAGGATGAGAGGACTCTGTTTTCAGTAATGTTTCTTATACACTCTCAGGCATATTTGTTGTTAATTTAAAAAATTGTGTGGTTTGTTTACATAGTAATGTCATGTCAGAATTCAAAATTTAATGCCCCCCTGCTGAATATGTCCTGGCATCTACCATGCTTCATGGTTAAGTGATTTCTGATGCTCATGTGCGCCATGTTTTACAATGATAATGCCGCGATGTGAGAGATCACATGTAATGTGATCAGCAGTCGTGGATGGTCGACGGTCAACAACACAAGATCACCCACAAAAAGCATCAAAAAATGGTTTGTGTCCATGCTATTTCAAAATTTTGACAAAAATAATTATATTACCAAAAATATTATTCATAATGAAAGAACCTAATGAAAATGTTGCTGTAAATCATGTGACATTGTGCTGTAGTATACCAGAAACTTTGAACTGTAACCATTATTTAAAACACAGCACAGGATACCATGTATCATACCTCCTCTGTCTGTTAACAGTCATATGCAATGTAGAAGAATTAAGTGTGCATGTACAGCTCCAAGTCCAAAAAAGTTAATGTAAATAAAAACAAGATGCAATGATTTGCAAGTCTGATAAACCTATACTGTGTTTTATTCACAATAGAAAATAAAAAAACATATGAAATGTTTAAACTGAGAAAATGTACAATTTTAAGAAACAAATAAGGTAATTTTGAATTTGAGGCAGCAACAATTCTAAAAAAAGTTGCAACAGGGCCATTTTTACCACTGTGTAGTATTCCCTCTTCTTTTAACAACAGTCTGTTGTGACAATGCGGTTTCTACTCCATGCTCCTATCTGCTGTTTGGGAGCCCTTGAACCCTACACCGTCGGTAATGTTACCGATGAGCTAGACAGTGAGGCAACAACATAGCAAGGGGATGGTACAAAGTGCAAAAGTGCTTTTATTTATAAACAATCAAAAACAAAGTGATCAAAATAAAATGCAGTGCCTTATCAAAAGAGACATTAAATAAAGAAATAATCCATCATAAAATGAAAGTGTCACATGGAGGTTAAAATAGAAAAAACACAATCCTTTAAAAACAAAGTTAAAACGTTGCTGGAAGCAGTCATTTAAAACAATGACAAGCCCAGTGCTTCTTTTACACTAGCGTTACACCTGCTTCTCCTATTTGGGCCCTGCAGCAAGCGAGATGCTCTCTCTGCAGCTGACCTTCTTTCACTTCTAAACAGGTCTGGAGGCCTCCCGATCCTGGCTTCGGTCGTACACTCATTCCAGGCCTGAGACTTAGCTTCTCTCCAACGGCCGGGACTCTCACGCTGGAGATTATCCTCCCAAGTCTTCCGACTCCCGCTGCCTTCCTGGCCTTATGCGGCCAGTCGCCCTTCACTGGTCACTCCCGCTACTCGATCACTCAGCGGGAGCAACCACTACTACAACTCCCAGGTGTCGGCCTAACACCCAGTCTTCCATACAGCTGCCTGTGAGCATTCACTTGCTCGCCCGCCTGCTCACCCGCACTGGCTCTCTCTCTCTCTCTCTGTTGCATCCTGCTTTCTCCAGCCACCTCCGTCTTTCTTTCTTTCCTTCCTTGTTCTACCTCTTTTTCCTAGCCGGTTCGCGCTTCTATATATGTCGAGAGGGCATAGCAGCTGCGACAAATTAGCAGCTCCAGGAACAGTCATGGATGTGGGCAGTTTCTCATCTGTGCACTTAGGTGAGAAACACCCACTCCGCAGATCGCCCTGTGAACTGCTTCAGCCACACCTACCATGCCCCCTCGCTAAGCTGTGAGCACAGTGATTATTTATTCAAAACTGGCCTTTACTGAGAGAGCTGTGGACCTGCTATACCACATCTGTAAACATCTGGGAACTGAGGAGACCAGTTTCTGGACTTTTGGAAGAGGAATGTTGTCCCCTTCTTGTCTGATATAGAATTCTGCTATATCTGATATAGCTGCTAAACACTCCTGGGTCTTCTTTATCATACATTTCATTTTGTGATGCTCCAAGTGTTTTCAATTGGTGAAAGGTGTCAACTGTAGGCAGGCCAGTTCAGCACCCAGATTCTTCTACTATGAAGCCATGCTTTAGTAATAGATGCAATATGCAGTTTAACATTGTCTTGCTGGAAAATGCAAGACCTTCCCTGAAAAAGACATTGTCTGGATAGGAGCCTATGTTACTCTAAAACTTGTGTATACCTTTCAGCATTGATGGGGTCTTTCCAGATGTGCAAGCTGCCAAATCCATATGCACTAATGCACCCCCATACCATTAGACATGTAGGTTTTTGAACTGAGCGCTGATAACAAGCTGGATGGTCCCTCTTTTCTTTAGTCCGAAGGATGTGGCATCCATTTTTTCAAAAAAGAATTTCAAATTTCGATTTGTCTAACCACAAAGCAGTTTTCCACTTTACCTCAGTCCATTTTAAATGAGCTTTGGCCGAGAGCAGACGGTGGCATTTCTGAATCATGTTCACGTAATGTATAGCTTCTTCTTTGCATGATAGAGCTTTAACCTGCATTTGTGAATGGCAAGGCAAAATGTGTTCACAAACAAGGATTTCTGGAAGTTTTCCTGAGCCCATGAAGTGATTTCCATGAAAGAATCATGCCTGTTTGTAATACAATGCCACCTGAAGGCCCAAAGATCATGGGTATCCAATACTGATTTTCAGCCTTGTCCATTGAGCACAGAGATTTCTCCAGATTTCCAGAATTGTTTGATGATATTATGTACTGTAGGTGATGAGGTTCAAAGTCTTCAAAATTTCATGTTGAATTTGTTACACAATTTTTAGATGCAGTTTTTTGAAGACTGGTGCAGTTTATGTACTACAACTTGCCCGAAGAAGGGGCCTGAGCTGCCTAAAAGGCTTGCATATTTTAATCTGTTTAGTTAGCCAATAAACGGTGTCAGTTTGCTTGACTTCTTATTCCATCCATAATGGCTAACATGGCACAACACCCTACTACTAGAGGACATCTTTGAAAGGCTCATTCAAAAAGACCTGGAAAATCGTCAAAACAGGGCAAGCCTCTGGAAGATGCATTTTAATGTGCAGAAGTTAACATACATAATATTTTGTCATATAAGTTTGGATATTCTTCCTTATTGTTTTATGTTTAGAATTGTTAGTTTTTTTTTGATGGTACCTTACTTATTTCTGTGTAATACTTTTAAGCAGGTCAGTGTTTGTTCAATTGGATGGATAGCAATACCACACCAGTGTTGGGGGTAACGTGTTAAAATTAATACACATTACATAGTCATTACTTTTTAAAGTAATGAGTACCTTAATGTAATGTTAATCTTACTGAATTAAAAATATGCCTGTTGCTTAAAGAAAATACAATAAATATGTGTTACTACATTACTAACAAAGCTCATTCCCGGCATGCCAAAATAAAAAAAATTAATATGGTAAGGAATCGGTGCATCCAATCATGTAACAAGAATGGAATATGTATGTATACATTAGTGTCACAGAGAACCAGAGATTATCACTGCAGCACAAGGTGTAAGGCAAGAAGCAAACATTGTGGATGGCACAGGGTCCTTTACAGGGCTCAGTCTTAGCTTGCTATCCAGTAACAGAATCATATAAATCAGTTTAGTTTTCTTTAAGCAATTTGCAATAGATAGGTTGAACAGTATGATCTGGTAGCCAATGTTCATATTACAGATATTTAGAGCCTCGTGTTAGGGATGGAAAATGGGAATGGATGTTATTTACTTCACAACGCATGAAGGACTAAACGTATTTATAAAACAAATGAAAATGATCAAAGTTGTCTGTAGCTTCTGGTCAGTTTCATGAAGGTACATATACAAGCTTAGTATTTAATAACAAAAGCTGGCCATTTAAATGTGCAGTTTTTCCACCCAAGGAAGAAAAACTAATGCACTGTTTGTAAAACATTATATTGTATAAATATCTATCTAGCATATTGAGTTACTCTTTTTTGTAATGACAAATATAACTAAGCTACTTTTAACAGTAACATTCCCTAACACTGCCGCACACTATTCAGTCCACCAACCTTTGTGAGTTAGCTAAAGTTCACTACAGTATTCCAATATTTCATCCAAATATTTTAGAAGTAGTATTCTGGTCTCCTCCTCAGCCGCATAATTTAATGGTTTGATTCGGATTCCTGCTGATTGCATTTTTTCTTGAATACATTTTTCTTTAATTTCCAGCACTGAGTGCTTGAGTATGTAATTCACTTTTTAACTGGGGAAATTCTGCTTAATCAACACTACTAATACTTTTGGAAATTTTGAAGTTAGGTCATTTTGTATCCATCTTTATTAAAGTTTAAAGGGGTTGTGGTTTCTTATTCCATTACTTAAGCTTTACATTTGCTTGCTTTGTACAATATTTTTGTAATTTGTTTCAAAGCCCAGAAACAGCAAGTACCTGTGAATGTAAGCTTTTGTTACCTTAAACAATACCCAACCTATGATGCTGCAAGCTATTTGAAGTGTAACCTCTGTGTTTCAAACTTCAGAAGGTGACTTTAATGCATTTGTATATTCTGAGATATTGATAAATTTAATATTAACTGCACTGCATACTTTGTTTTGTCTTTTATGTTTCTTTTCCTAGTCCTCTGGGCACCAGTATTTCAAATGACCTTGCTTTCCACAATAAAGAATATGCCCCACAGTGAGACACTGCTGATGCTCTTGGCTAAACACTGGCCTCCAATTTGCATACCTTATTCAGGTTTCCAGATGTGTTTACTGGAGTCTGAAACCTAGAAGCTAGAGGAAGTAGCCTCCACCTGGGTCTTTCATATATAGTTTTTAAAATTCTGCAGTCTAGCTGAATAGTCACTTCGGTTAATTTCTCAGCATCGGACTCCAAATTCTGGCACAACTATTCAAAGTCATTAACAGTTATTAATGCTTAATTATTGTATCCATTGTCTCCTCCAATTTTCTGAATTCCAATCTAGTGATTTGAGCTAACTGATGTTCTCTCATGTACAGTAAAAAAAGAGCCTTTCTGATAGTATGTTTTATGAACTACTGTAACCATGCAACTTTAGAGGTTCTCTTGCAATTTTAGGGGCAAACACAATGTAAGAAGCTCAAAAAATATTACGAACTATTGTATCCTCTTTCAAGGTGTTTGATGCATGTATTTTAATTTCTGCCATATTTGCTGCCATTCTTTTCATAGTGGATGCTACTGGAATCAATTATGCCAGTTTGTGTCAAAACCTACTAAACAGGAAGGTATAAATTTCACAAATTACAGTTAGCATTGTTGCATAGTTTTAATGTAAAAAGAAAAGAAATACACAGGTACACTCCAGAGATTTCCTCTTACCTAAAATTAGTCAAAGCCCACACATAAGTTGCTGTAAAACAATGACAATAGAGCACTCTAATTTGAGCTGCACTGGCCTGTTAATTGTCTGATTTGGGTTTGTTATCAGTGACTAGTCCATGAACACACTGGTATGAGGCCAATTATGAATGTCCAATTAACTCAAAATGCATGCCATTGGGGGAAGGTAATACTTATCTTTTAAGTAAAATAATTAACTCCTTAAGGTGCAAGTAGTTCTGGCTTCATAGTAACCTGTATCTTTAGCTGAAGTAACCACCAGGTCTCATTTACACTAAGAGATTGACTGGTATTGTTCTGATGTTCTTGCCATGCTGGTTTATCTCAAGGGAACTTTCAAAGTAAGATAGGAAAATAATGACAGCTTAGTAATAAAACTTTAAAGTCTACTAATACTGCTGCCAGGTGGAAGAACATGGCACACCTGTATTCTGGAAAGGGTACACATTTTTTAAGAGATTATTATTTTCTTTAGAGGGAAATTAAAACACCTGGACTTTAATGTTGGATTAACTTTTAAACAAGTGTTGATGGCAAATAGAATCAGCACATCATCAGAGGAAGAGTCTCTGGTCCACAGACAAATCAAAACACTAAACGTTGGCCGTGTTTCTGTAAATGTTTTCATGGCTTGGCCTTGCAGAAAATTATAGAGGTAACCTTGCATTGCAATCACTTTGTGTCAAACCAAAGTGTAGTGACTGTTTCATTACTTTACCTAATTCTTTCCTTAAAAATGTGTTTTCAATAAAAATGTTTAGTCTTCAAAATGTCCTCATCCTGTTCCACTTACTCCTGCTTGTAACCAGGATCATTAAATTTGTCAGCAGCCTTGTCTACTCTGTTGGGCTCTTCAGGAAGGCCCTTAACCTGCAATTGCTTCATCCTGGGTATGAAGTTAACCTGCATCCGGCCCTATAACCAAGTCCTCCAGCTTACAGGGAAAACTTGGGGGTTGGTGGCAGAATAGTGTGGTGCTGAGGTGTCACCTGCTGCACTTAGGTCCCATTCTAGGTGATTCGTCATCTGCCGAGTGTGGCAATGCGCTACCAGCACATGCTCCAACCTTGTCTCTTATATTTACTCTGTCTTATTTTTTTGTCTCATATCTCTTGTGCAGCTCACAAACATGTTTCCTGCTTACTGTTACAGTACAAGCTATGCATTGTTCCCACATTTTACCATGTCTTTACTAGATATTACATATACAGGTACACAGGTTTCCACCCATATCACTAACACACTATTAGGTTAGCTGATAACTCTAAGCTGACCTTGTTTAAATGAGTGTAGGTTGCACTAGTTGCTTATGATGGACCATCATCCCATCCACAGTTGGTCTCTCTCTTGCATCCAAAATCACTGTCCTTTTTTCACCATACCATTGCTTTCTTAAGAATGTCCTTATTAGAAGAAATATTTTTACACCAGTTCCTAATAAAGCCAACTGAATTACTGAACACAATGAAAAGATTCTCTGTTTGGTTTCAATACTGAAACCTACAGGTCTTATACTGAAAGGCATCCTTAAACTACAGTATATATTTGAAAGCATAATAATGACCCTTTCACTGTGCTTAGTAAGGTAGCAGCAGCTGTTATGAGTGCTGAGGTGTTAAAGCAACAGACAGTTAAGTGCGACACCAGCTACAAGAGGTTATTTTAAAATGGACAATAATAAGAGATTGTAAAGGAAAAAACTGCTGTGACATTTATTATATCTGCCTGGAAGATGAGAACATGGAGGTGCTAAGCAACATGTATTTTTATAGCTTTTACTTTGTAACTAAGAAGAAATTAAAAAAAAATGTAAAAATTGTTTTATAAGATGGAAGTCAGTAGAAGAACATGTAGATATGTAAAATATGTTTATATACAGTAAGTACTAAAGAAATTTTGCATAGCCTAGCTATAAAAATGTATACAAATGTAAAGGTACCTTATCCACATACTGTAATATTGTCTATTTTGAATATGTTGTTTAAGCATCTGCCAATTGGCTGATTCTATACCTGGATGGGATCCTTGTCCATGTGTTGGACCATTCCCAAACATATCGGCAATAGCTCAATTAAGAATGTCCAATTAACTTAACATGCATATCTTTGTGATATAGTGGGACTTCACAGAGATGGGAGAACTCAAATACTCCACACTAGGCATGAGATTTGATCCCTTGCCCCTAGCTACTTAACAAAATAGTGCTAAACACTGTTCAGCCATGCCATTCACCCACTCCACCAATGAATGGCTATGTTATATTCTGAGTCTAGGTATACAGTATTTAACAGAAAACAGACTGTGATGCCAAAACACGATTTCAGTCATATATAGGTGAATTTTTAAAATACCTGGTTTTATGTGGAATGAAGAATGTGCTAAAATAGTATACTGTTTTCTTATAAGCACCCATAAAAAGCTATTACACTAGCTACACCTATCAACTTGGCAGAGCTCTGTATATACAGCTGTAACTATTTTAAAAGAGAAGGTGTGACGTGTGAGTCCCTGTCTTGCACCACAAAACACGAGGGTGAGCCTCAGTACTTTAGCAAAACCATCTTTATTCAGCTTTAAACAGGAATAGCACAGTTATTCATTGTAGCAGGATCTACCACTCTCATAAACACAGACACAGCAATCAGGCAGGATTATGATCAGGTTAGAGGCTGATCCCTGCATTTATAATGTTCCTTGCATCACCCATCAATGACAGGTGCTTATAGTGTGACTGTGGTTGGCTCGGATTTGCTTTGGCGTGAGCCGCTGCAGCGTTGGCAGCCTGTGGTTGCCTGTGCAATGGATAAGCTGTCTTCCACAGACTCAGCGATCAGGCCTTGGGACGCTTTTAAGTGGGGAGTCCCAAAAGAGTTTAGGAACCTCACAATGGAAACTGCTTCTTGACATTATTATTTTATTCCTTCCATTTCCAGAGCCCAGAGTACTACAGTCCTGTTACTTGCTACTGTGGACAGGACGATCATCCCTTATCGGACACACTCTAGAGATGCAGAACTGACCTAAGAACTTAACCCTGGTTCTCTGAGCAGAGAATCATCAGTGCTAACCACCATGTGCCACCATGCTACTCATACTAAAACAATTACCAGCAAATACAGAAATAGTTCATAAATGTATTAAATGACAATTTTACAATTTTTAGTATAGTGTTAAGCTGCATATGTATACCAGTCTTTCATAATAATACTTTTTAAATATTGTTGGTTACACTTACCTAACATAGAATTATCATTCTCATTCTCTTCCATGTATATAGTGGATTCAGGAAGTATTTATACACCTTCACTATTTGCAAATTTAGTTATGTTGTACATTTTATCTTAAATGGATAAATTTGATATTTTTGGCCATCAATCTACACTCAATAACCCATAATGACAATGTAAAAGCATGTCTTCAGAAAGGTTGCAAATTTATTAAAAATCAAAAACTGAAATCTCTCATTTATATAAGTATTAACTGTGTTACCAGGCTTCAACAAGGAAATTTTCTAAGTTAATGCGTCTTATTTATAGTGCCATTGATCAAGTGGGTGTATCAGAAGTACTATGTAACTAAGTATTTAAAATATATGTATTTTTTTAACCAATAGCTGTAGCTGATATTATTTGTTTACTTAACACTAGAATTACCAGAGCCTACAAAAAAACTCATAGATCCGGCCCACCTTAAATCCATTCGCACCTCTCCGCCAGCATCCTTTGTCCTCTAAATGTGCCGATAAAGACAAGCTGCAAGCAGCCGGCTATTCCATCCCCCTACCGACTTAGAACATGCACAAACTTCTCCCAGCTCATGTCTTGATTGATTATCTGGGAGTGAAGTGGAGTTTTAGAGTGAAAATAGTAGATCGTTATTTGGAACACACGCATTTCATGTGTGTTCCGTTTCTACAGTAATCTGTGTAAACATATTGTTAAAACAGAAACTTTTTCATATTTTAGTAATTAATGTTACAAAATGTAGGCATAAACTAAGGGTTTACGGGTTAATCAATCAAAAACACCATCATGTTTTCTTCTTATCACATTCTGAACAACAGCATCTCATTCACTTATAAAAAAAATTTTGTGCTTCATTATGTTCAATCGTGGCTTGGCCCCATCAGTTAATTTGCAGTGTTTTTTTTTCTTTCTATTTTATTATTTCCTCTTTTTTTAAATTCAAAACGTGCTTAAAGTTTACTTGTTCATTGGTCCAATGACCTTAATAATGATATGCAGATGGACAATAGTGTGCTAATAAAAAAGACAGTCTAATCAGTTTATCTTAAATTTATTGTCACATGTGACATACCTCTGGTCTGCCAAATTGATCAATGACACTGTGTAATATTTTTTAACCCTGTTACTAACTGCACTCATTTTACCAAAGAGACCCACCATTCCCCCACTCTTCAAACCACACTTAATGTAATGTGACCCCCGCCCCCCCCCCATGTCTTCAAAGGCTGCCTGTGGGTCATCAAGGAACATTAAAAGCTAAAAGTGGGTCCAAGATCATAAAGACTGAGAAACACTTCTCTAAGATAAACACTGTAATCTAGTAACATAATTAAGTTGTTATCCCAAAGTGGTTGAGAAAAAAAATAACACAGCAGTTCATACCTTTGATAACATGGTGCTTTTATTGATTTACTTATTTAAACTGTGATCACACTGGCTGATTCGAACTGTAGTCCCTACCTGGGCATTTACACAAGGTCGCAGATAGGATTAATGGGATGGTTTTGGGGGATGGGGGAGCAATATATATTGAATAATTTTCTTATAGAAGCAGTTGCACAAAATTGACTACACTCACAGCCACAGCATTTGGCAAAGATATGCTAAATATGTCTTCTTTGAGCTGCACCAAACTTAGCTCCTTTCATATTGCTTCTACAGATGGCATTAATTTGTATAAACCAGTACAAAATTGAGGGAAAGCCAAATACAGAGAAGTCCTTAAAGATAACCTACATAAGTTCCCACATGACATCAGACTGGGACGATGGCTCACCTTTCAGCATGACAATGACCAGAAGCATACATCACTGGAATGGCTTCAGGACAAGTCACTGACTGTCCTTAAGTGGTCCAGCAAAAGCCCAGGCTTAAACTCCATAGAACATCTGTGAGGAGACCTGAAGATGATACTTTACAGAAGGGATTCTAGTCTAATGAGGCTTCAGATGATTTGTTAGAAGAATAGGATAAACTGCCAAAATGAAGCAGTTTAAAGCTTGTAAAGTCTTACCCAAGAAGATTTGAAGCTGTAATTGCTGCCAATGGGGTTTCTACAAAGGTTTTGGATATCTATAAAAATGAGAGATTTTAGTTTTTTATTTTTAATAAATTTGAAAACCTTTCTAAAAACATATTTTCACTTTGTTATTATTAGTTATTGGGTGTAAATTAATAGGAACAAATGGCAAATAATATCCAATTAAAATGAAATGTACAACATATTCAAGTGTGCAGAAAGTGAAGGGGTCTGAATACTTTCCGAATGCACTGTAATTATACAAATTATTCATTCATAAAACAAGGAATAATTCTATTAAAACTGTTATATTCTACCTTATTAATTGTTGATCCAGTCATGTTGGATTACATTAGGTTAGTTATGTACTGTGAAGCTGCAACAATGATAGTCATGGAAGGCAGTAATTTGATTTGTATATCAGCTTGTATCAACAGCACCGAGCAAATGTGCATTCAAGATGGAGAGGAGCACGAACATCTTCATACAGAGTTGTACCTTCCAGGTGGATGACTTAGATGGCTTTCAAAAATGTCTAATTAATCAGACTTGACAGAGAGATTAGCCTCCTCTGAATTATAAAATTACTTTGGGTATTAAATTGAATAAGAAAAAATGTTTTCCAACTTTATGTACTGAACCATCAGGATTCTTATTTAACTGAATTAATTTCTAAGTAGTACATTTTTAAATAGTACTATTTAAATGGTAATATTTAAAATGATTTTGATTTTTCCAGCTTTTAAATTAGCTTTTATTTAACAATTGCAAAATACTGTACAGACTTAAACTCTTTATTACACATAACATTGTATAGAATAATTGCATCACCATTTTCTAATACACAAGATTCCATCTCCTGATAAAAATAACACTTCTATTATACACTCACCTAAAGGATTATTAGGAACACCTGTTCAATTTCTCATTAATGCAATTATCTAATCAACCAATCACATGGCAGTTGCTTCAATGCATTTAGGGGTGTGGTCCTGGT
>JANRMT010062808.1:57466612-57493643 GCA_026402145.1 Polypterus bichir lapradei | reverse complement strand
ATCAATGATTGTTTTGGTAAAGCCATACTCAGTGTATTCATTAGATGAACGGTAAAAAAGTAAGAGCGAGGGGAGGGTGACTTATCGAGGCATGCAGGCAAAACCACAATAGCACGCGGGCTCGATGTACGAAAAAATATATCTTTTCAAGTTCTATTTAGTCCATATGTGTCAAACTCAAGGGCCACAGGGCCACATCCGGCCCAGCGTGTAATTATATCCGGCCCGCGAGATCATTTTATATACTGTATTATTGTTATTAATGGCCCGGGTAATGGCTGGTAACACAATAAACTACAGATAAACAATCTTTACAACATTTGACAACGAAGATGATATGTTCAGTGATATTACGTTATTTTTAAAATGTTTCCTTTTCTTTTTCATACCTTCTTTAACACACTACTTCTCCGCTGCGAAGCACGGGTATTCTGCTAGAGTATATATATATATATACATATATTTATATATATATATATATATATATATATATATATATATATATATACTAGCCATCCTCCGTGGCTCCACCCATGTAGAAGTCAAACAGGACAGTAAGGAGAACCCTGCCTGGCTCCCTACTCCTGACATCACACTTCCCCCTCCTCTCGGCCCACAGCCTCTGTCTCGGATTAGCAAAAATGTATTGCGTCTGTAAGCAAACTATGACTCTTAGCGCGATGACAGAAGTCACAAAATCAACCAGAATGTTCAAGCTAATTCTATAAAAAAGCCTGATCTAAAACTGTTAAGTAATTCTCTTGTTCACTAGCTAAGCAGATGTAAGATATTGCATGAGGCTGGCTGATGAGTGAGGAGGGCCCCACACCATCTCCTCTGCCCGCTGCGTCTCTCTCAGATTCGCGCAAATAAATCTGTACTGCAAGCGAACTAAAATCTAAATCTGTGAAGTAGTTCTGTTGTGAAAAGCGGACAGATATACAGACAGACAGACAGACGTAGGATTTTATATATATAGAGATATATATGTGTGTGTATATATATATATACAGTATATATACACACACACACACACACAGATAGTCACCCACGCGTGAATGGTAGACATCTTTAAGTAATCAAACTCCAAACCAGGAATTGGCACTATTGTTCACATCCTATCACTTTTCTTGCCCTCAGAACTGAAGATAACAATATGAGGAGGTATGACATCACTTTCCTTTCTGATAAAAGAACCGTCTCTACTTCCAAGTACAATTTAAAAAAAAGCCACCACCAAAACAGTTCATTCGACTCACGTTTGAAGAAGACACTTCTCTGCAGTACTCTTTATTTTTTTTCTTTGTTTTTCTCAATATATATACACACACAAACACACACATATATATATATTCATATATATGTTCATATATATATTTATTTCTATACTCACTTGTGTGCATATATAATATAATGTGGGGACATTTTCAGGACTCTACTGAGTTAAGGACAGTGGGATCGGAGAGTAGGGTGATGCGGTTATTGACTTTTTTTCCATTTCTATCTTTCTAGAAGAGATGCCAGATTCCTGGAAGACCAATTATGGCACTACCTTCTTGGTCTCAAAAGTTCCACCTCTTCTGATACTTAAGAAGACAAAAGACCAGGTTTGGCATTCATACTTAAACCCGTGATTGAAGAAGGCAGGGCTCCCACTTCAGAAGTGGTCTTTCACTCTCTTCAGGCAACCCTAAGCCAAGACCAAGCTGGCCCTGAATACTTTTGTTTTTTTCTTATTGTTCTTTGGCACTTTTGATTTTGGACATTTAACAGGAGACCTCAGAAGTTCCGTACTTTTTGTCTTGTTTCTATTGGTTTCTTACAATGCATTTCAAGTATGCTGAATGTAATTATTGCAGAGAAAATAGCTCATCTCACCTTTTCGCATTGAACATACAGTATACCGTACATTCTACCCAAACTAAGCAGTGTCAAGTGTAACTCTGGCTGATTTTCTAGCAGTAAATTTGTTGCCCTAGTACTGGATATAATTGTGCTTTTCAGATATAATGTATCAAGATTGTACACTGTTCTTGAATGCACAATAAAACAAAACTTTATTTTGAAATAAACATCTCAGAAAATTTTCAGAACCTTGGTGTGTGGGGATGTGTGTGTGTGCGCCCTGCAGTTGGCTGGCGCCCTGCCCAGGGTTTGTTTCCTGCTTTGTGCCCTGTGTTGGCTGGGATTGGCTCCAGCAGACCCTGTGACCCTGTAGTTAGGATATAACGGGTTGGATAATGGATGGATGGATGTATCAATGAGGACTACAGAAACTGCAGTCACTTGTAAATATGCTGGTGGCATTTGGTGTAGGATTACATCTGTTGAAAAAAAAATAGATGGAGAAAGGAAAGAGAACAGGGAACAGGGCAAACAGCCCAATATAGTTCTCAATTACTGTTCAATTAATTTGTCCAGGATAATGATAAGTTGAGATCTGGACACAGGTCAGATGAACAAACGTAGTCCTCTGTAAAACAGGTGCAATGAAAATTGCCAGCTGATATTGAATTTATTTGGTTTAATTAAAAAATGGCATAATCACAAAAGGTTAGTTCATTATCAACATAGAATCTTAAATATCTGTAGAATGTGAACTAGTCAAACAGTTCTTCATTTATTTTAATAGGTGCCATTATTGTTCAGTTCTTGAAAATTGTTTTTACCATTTATTAGTTTTTTCTGATTTTATTACTTAATTATTTATATTATCTAAATAAATAAAGTTTCTATATCAGTTGTGTTTTACTGCAGTATAGTAAACTATCCAAGCTTGCCATGCTCCTCTGTCTCCTTGAACTTTTTTTTGCTGACCACTTTGCATAGATCTTTATACATTTTCTGATCATCACCCTTAAATAATTCTTTTCATGCCTACACACTTGCCCATCTGAACAAAGATCTATGCAGTCATTTCACCTTGGGAGACATATCTACCACCTGCCACCTGTCACTCAGGCCTCATCGTAATGACTTTATCTCACAGGGAACACAGTAAATAATAGCCATTGTGATTTGTGTTTCAATTGAACTCCATGGATAAACACAAATATATGCTTACAGCTCTGGAGCAGCAGATTGAAAGAGCTACAGCTTGTTAAATCCCAACCTATATTTGCCAACTTGTTTGTTCTTTAATTTTTGTTTAAATAGTTTTACTATTATAAATCTTGCATAAAATGATGTTTAATTCTCGCTTAAAATTACTATTTTATTTTTTAAAATGGTTGCAAATGTTTACAATATTGAACCACTTTTATATAATTCTTGTCTTTGAAACCCAGTATTTGCTTTTTTAAATGCAGCAGAATATATGGGAGAGGTTCAAATAGTAAGAAATTATCCAAAATCTGCACAGAAGTGATACAGACAAGCAGGTAAACTTGAGGAAATTGCCTGCTGCCAAAATGTAATTCATATTCAGGCTGAGTTTTCACTATGTGTTTAAAAGAACAATCTTTTGGTCTTGTTTCAAAATACAATGCTTTGCAGATTCAATTGAACTAGGAATCTTCCTGCAAAATGCCTCATTGAACTATGTTCATGAAAAATGCCTCCTGTTTCTACTTTCCCATTTATCAATTGAATGTGCTGAACAGAATAAAAATTACATTACACACAGTTTTCTACCTCAGACATCAGTGTTAGCGCATCTGGTTCAATAACATTTTACCATAATAACATGTTTTTCACCAAGGATAATGCGATTTTCAGCCTCATAGCTGATAATTTGCCAGGGAAGTAATACATTAAGTCATTATCTCTAATATTCCAGAAATTGCCACTGATAAGTATGCTTGTCTATGAGACATATTCATTCAAATGCTTATTCATGCTTTTGTTTTGTCCCACCCAGAGTACTGTAATTCTCCCAATACTAGTGTTTGCTGCTCATCTCACCTACAGTTGATCCAAAATGTTGCTGCTATATTTTTGACTGGTATTCAAAGAATTCATCGATGCTATCTTCTCTTGTGAGTGGTGAGCAGAATAGCAGAGGCGCTTTGAATGTTGGGGAACCATCTGGGTGGAACAGTTTTCTGAGCAAAAAAAAGAAAAACAAAAAATGTGCATGATGGCGCAATGAAAAAGACGTCTTGAAACAGCCCAACAAATAAAGGGTTCCCAGGTTAGAGAGACACAGTCAACTCATCAAAGGCTTCTGCAGAATAGGTTCTGGGTCCAAAGTCAGATTCCATTCTCCAGGTCAGGGCAGCTCTGGATGATGCAGCTGGAGTTGATAGGCATCACTGAGCGGCTTCTAAGAGCATTGGTTTGAAAAGGAGAGACTGTTAGCATAAGTGTCCCCTCTCGTTTGACAGTGGTACCACTTTTCTCAGAAGAGACTGGAAGGTGATGCCCATGTGCACATCTCTAGTGGCTCCTTGTGTCATACAGGGTGTATTTTCAGGTTTTGTTGTTTGTTTTTAAAGCTTTATACACGTCTGTTCCATCTCATCTTGTTGATCTCCTCCGCTCTTATTCATCTTCAAGGTTTTGAAGGGAATCTGACCAGTTTTTATTGTCTGTTTCATGCACACTTTTGAACCTCAGGGATGACAGATTCTTTGATTTATTATTATTATTATTGATTTAGCCCACCCCTCACAATAAGATCAGCCCCATTAATGATCATTTTAAATCTTATTTAAAAGCTTATTTTTATTTGTTTGCTTTTAGGTCATGTGTATGGGCTATCTTTAACTTTATTTGACTTGAATTAATAAACTATATATAGAGTCATGCGCTGATTAACAACTGTGTTGAGGTGATTTATTATGGCCAAAACCAGCTGCAATAATAAATATTTCCTTATTATTACTTCACATAATCTCATATGTTTTTTGATGCTGACTCTTGAAGGACTGTTTAAGGATTGTTTTGAAGAGCACTCCTCAATGTGCGTAATTCTTATGCAATTGGCCTACATCCTCTTTTTCATAGCATTTTGTAAATGTGACAATAACTCTTAAACAAACTGATTACACTACATTTTCTTTAAAGCAAAACTTTACATTTTTGAAAAAGCCAACATTATCATATACAGTGGAACCTCGGTTCACGAACCGAAGCAATTTCCACCATAGGATTTTATGTGAATACAATTAATCTGTTCCAGACCGTACGAACTGTATGTAAATATATATTTGTTTAGTTTTTAAGCACAAATTATAGTTAACTAGCCATGTGCGCCCAACTACGTTGCGCGTGTTAAAGTTGTCTGTGAAGGGTTCCCTGTTTAAACGCGGCTGCCAGTCGTGAACTGGGCCCTTCGTCGCACAGCATTATGATTTTTTATAAGGGAAACAAAATTACAAAAGAAAACCCTTGGATATTGATTCGATAGGAACAGCCTACTCGGAATCACTGTCCGAATCATAATTATGTGGTGGTGTAGGAGCATTTCTGCTTCTGTCCATTCACAGTTCGTCTCGTTTTCACGACGCTGTCGTTTCCTCTCACGATCTCTTCTCAACCTTTCTCCAATCTCGCAGGTTGCTTTGTGGCAATCCAAAGAGTAAGGCAATATACACGGAGCAATAGTTATAAAAGGGGGACACATAGGTATCCAGGCTCTTTAAAGCATAAATAGGGATCACTTCACTGATATGTGAGCAAGCCACGGTACAACTGTGAGACGCGCAGAACTCGCCGGCTACAACGTAACAATAATAATTTCCGGAACGTGCTGTTACGTTGTCATTCATTTTACCCACTGTCTTTCTTTCATTCATATGTTACGTAGACACGTAACTTTTATCTTCGGCAATCTCATTCTCTAACCAGGCCTCAGGAGCTAACCAGCGTAACACTGTCCACCACCCTTTTCGTTATTCCGGCACATTGTTGACATCCGTGAGTAACAACAACGTACTAAACTGGAAGGTGGTCTATGCATGCGTGGAATTCGCGGACAAAGATCAAGATCTAAATGAAGATCTCTTTAGTTAATTTAAAGCACAACAATTTGTTTAGTTTGAATGTCTGTGTTTTGAGGTGTGACTGGTGTACTACAGTTTTAAGTAGTATAAGCCTGGAGGAGATTCTTAATGCAATGCCTATGTTTTAGCTGTCTCTCTACTGCCATCTAGTGCTTCTTCTTCTAATTCATTCGCGGACAAAGATCAAGATCCAAATGAAGATTATATATTGAGATTACACCATAGAATGCACAGCGTAATAGTAAACTGAATATAAAAACATTGAATAACACTGAGAAAACCTTGAACAACAGAGAAATCTAACACTGAATCTAACATTTGAATAATCCATAATTTAATAAACCACCAAGAAAAGTAACATTGCCATAATGTACGCTATGAACTGATCGCTTTAAATAGAACTGAAAACAAAAACAAATCTTTTCTACCTTATGCGTCCAGCCCTCCCTCTCTCACTCGCTCGCTCTCTTTCTTTTGTGTGTGCGCATGTCTCTTTCGTGAGCCTGGAGTGCCTGTGTGTGTCTCTCTCTAGCGTGCTCCTGTGTGTGTGTGCCTCTGTCTCGTGTGTGTGTGTGTGCCTCTGTCTCGTGCGCCTGTGTCTCGCATGCCTGTGTGTTTGTGTCTCTTGCACGTGCCTGTGTATGTGTCGCGCTCTCTCTCTCTTGTTCGCTTGCTTGCTGCAGAGGAAATGCACAGGGAGAGACTGAACATGTACAAACCAAAAGGGAAATGGCTTGTTCATATACCGAGTGTGTGGTCGTTAACCAAGACGTTCGTGAACCGAGGTTCCACTGTACCTTCAAGTTGTTGCTAAGTGTGAAACAATCAGTGCATTTACATTGTGGAATTTCAGCCCTTTTGCACAGACAGACAGACAGACCACAGAAGTCCAAAAACATTTTTTCAAGTCCATTTTATGGTGAGGTGATTATAATATTAGGTTATGATGCCACTACAACTTTGTGATTTGTAACAATCTTAAAATCAATGTTGAATGAATCTGCATTGAATCATCTTTATAGCGTTATCAAATACCGCCACTAGAGCACTCTCCTGTCATAATATGGAGATCTGCAGTGATGGCAGTGCGACATAGTGGTTAAGGCTTTGGACTTCAAACCCTGAGGTTGTAGGTTCACTGTGTGACCATGAGCAAGTCATTTCACCTGCCTCTGCTCCAGCTGGTAAAACAGAAATAAAGACATTTAACCAATTGTATTTGCAAGTATTTAAAATCACCTTGGATAAAGGCATCAGTCAAATAATAAGTAATGAACCCCAATTCATTACTGCACCTGTATTTTAAAATATACAGTAGTCTATATGGCAATACTCTCCATGGTCCATAGATTTAATTATTCAACAAGCCATCCAGTTTATTATTGTGTGATTAAACATTGATTTGTGAAGCCACACTAAAATAGGGAATACAAAGAAGTAGTGTTTATGGGTGCAACTCAGCAAGGAGTTATGGTACTTCTGGAATCCAGTCATACACAAAATGAGCAAATTCTGGACTCATGAGAAAAGAGAAATTGATAGTTATTAGAGAGGTAGTGTAGATGATGAAGTTCAACCAACATTGATGTTAACCTATTATACAAATATATCCAAACAATGCAGTGTATTATGAATAGATTTAAATTAAAATCAAGTACTTTGTACTTATTAAAAGACATGTGCCAGCCTATTTTTTATTGTGCAGTTTATTTTTGCTTCAACCACTTACAGTCATAAATTTTAATTAGTAATTGCAGTGCCTTTGAGATAGTGCAATCAAAATATGTTATAGTGTTAGATATTCTATATATGATGCACAAGCTGTACTGATGTGGTACAGTTAGCTTCCATTAGTCAAGTGTTTTGATGTACATGTACTTTTTTACTGTTTTTTTCTAATATTACATTCATTGTTTAGTGTTTCTTTGGACATCCTGTATATTGTTTGTTTATTTTTATGTGTCCAGTGAGTGTTCTGTTCCTATGCCACTTGGGTCACTTTATGCAGCATCTCTCAGATGCCAATTTATATGAAACACATGCTAATCAGTGCACTTTTGTCAGGCCTTTGACACTGCCAGATGGCAGTTGAGCAGTGTGTTGTTTTAAAAAAGAAATAAAAGAAAGAAAAAGAAAACATAAATTATGCTTTACTTTAGGCATTAAGAGTGGGGCCACTCATAAATTAGGCGAGTGACAGTGGTTGACATTGTTCCAAGTTTTTATTTGGCCATAGAATATTTAGAGATTTTTTAAAAAGTACAAAAGAGAAACTTAGCAAAACACAAGTGAAAAAGGGAAACTTTTATTCTTCAATTTTATAAATACATTCAGGAATAATAGAGAAAGCTGTTCATTACTAATATTACAACATTGTGGCTAATTATAAGAATAAGCTGCAAAAGGACATTCATTTATCTGTTTTCATAGCCAGTCAACACTGTGATTTTAATTTTTGAATTTCCCTGGGAGCATGGAACATTTGGAAAACAAGTTTTAAGTCAGTTTTCACCAGATCCTCCACAGTTACTGTAGAAAAACACTTCATTTTGCCATTATGGGTTGTTAAGTTTGAGCACTCCATCTTTTGTGAAGTTCTTTCTTCTGTTAATCACAGTTCAGATGTTTTACTGTGTATGCTGTCTTCTTTTAAAGTGTAATCATATTGAAATTGTGTGCTATACACATATGCACACACTGTGTGGTTGACCACAAAATGGCAGCACCCATTGAAACATAGATAGGTATACAAATATAAACAGGAAGAAATATTAACAATATATCCCAAAGTAATGGAAAACTAAAACACTAATGCATTCCTAACAGAATGGTTCATGTCTACAGTCATTGGTATATTGTACATGTAATTTTTCATGCCTGCTGAGGCATGACAGTGAGTCAGATGATGAGATTCCCGCTAGTCATGATGAACAAATGTATGTCTGACTGGTCGTAAAATTTTATTAGAGGAAAAGAGCATCATTTTGATTTTCAATTTAGTAACCTCTGTGCAACATTCAAGCTCACCCCAACCCCCTGTTTATTGAAATAATCTGAAATAATCACTTCAATCATTTCCATGCACCATTACCTGGAAAACGTAGCTACAGACATGCCTCCTTCCTCTAAACTGCAGACAAGTAAAACATCTTCATACAGAGTTGTGATTAATTCTTCTGCTTTATGGTCTCATCCACACCTATTACTTACTTAGCTGGGTGAAGTTTCTTTAAAAATAAAATCAGTACAGTATAAGATCAGTTTTAAAAAAATATTTAGTCATAGTAGAATTGAAGGTAATCATTAATAAACTCAATGAATATGTGAGTTTAAAGACAAACATGCGCAACAATAACAACTTGGCTTTACTCATACTACAGTAAGTTTTAACATGATCAGAACAAGTTTAAGTGTTAATTGCTGTTTGTACCAGTTGTCACACATGTGCACCTGAGGGTCATCCCTCTGGCTGTAGCACTTCATAATGAGAGAGGGTACTGTCACTAACACAAACTTCTTTTATTACCAAAGTCCAGACAGGCAGCCCCAGAATACAATTAGCATCCACCTTAACATCTGAGACAGCTCTCCTGCTTCTGGTTAAGACACAATAAAAATGGGCCATTCTGAAGGATGGCAGGTCATTCTGGGAACAAACTGTGAAGGAGACAGAGTTCTGTATAACACAGCATTTTTGTTTAGCTTGACCAGTTTGGGTCGTTGTATTGACTGCTTGTGAGCGCCGAAGTGCTAGGACACCTTTGTTTCTTTTTTTTGTTTCTGGCAATGCAAACAATTAAATGGTGTAGCCTGACTGGTGCATGCCTGTTCCTACTAATTCTTTCACACAGTCTGTCCACCGGTCACACAGTATATTCTTTATGGACTGGAATCTTGCATAAGTATGTAACCAGCCTATAAAGCAGGAAACCACTGTGGTTGTTTTCTTAGCATGAAGATACCTTAACTAACAGAGGAAGAGTCTGTTTCATCAAGTTCAGGGTGCAATAAAAAACAACAAAGGAACAATCCTGGTGATTATTTCAAGTTTAAAAATTTCAATTAGTAATTTTCCTTGCCTGTGAACATCTAGTTAACTGCCTTTGATACAAAATATCATTTAGGAAGGGTCCTGCCAAACAAATGTTTATCCAATAGACTGATATTGAATTAGATACATTAAACTGGTCAGCTGTATAGTTTTTAGTTTTTGGCATCATGGATTCTTTAATTGATAATTTTCTTTTCATTTAGTTTGCAACATCTTTATAGCTGACAATAGATCATCTATTATAAAGACTGTGAAAGAACTGAGTGCAAATTAATGATGTAGTATCTTCTTTTTCTTTCGGACATTCCCGTTAGTGGTCGCCATCTTTTTCCATATCTTCCTGTCATCTACATTTAGCTCTGTTACACCCATTACCTGCATGTCCTCTTTCACCACATCAATAAACCTCCTCTTAGGCCTTCCTCTTTTTCTCTTGCCTGGCAGCTCTGTCCTTAGCATACCTTTTCCCAATATACCCAGCATCTCTCCTCTGCACATGTCTAAACCAATGCAATCTCACCTCTCTGACTTTGTCTCCCAACCATCCAACCTGAGCGGACCCTCTAATGTACTCATTTCTAATCCTATCCATCCTCGTCACACCAAATGTAAATCTTAGCATCTTCAACTCTGCTGCCTCCAGCTCTGTCTCTAGCTGGTCTCACTACCATCCTGAAGACCTTCACTTTCACGTTTGCTGATAACCGTCTAATGTGGTATAATGCCATCAAAATGCTATGAAAATAACACAAAATAAAGGTTTATGAAAATATTACTTTGACATGCAGCACAACCACCAAAGAAGTGTATTAAAATATATTTCATCATATATCAAATGCTAAACACTTAAAGTAGGAATGCATAATAATCAATATTCAGAATATTCACAATTACATGTCCAAGTACATAAAATACAATTCTGATGTGACCCCAATGATTTAACTTAAGCAATGAATGCGATTCTCAATAATGTTGATAATGACTATTCCAATGCAGCAAGATGTAAACGTTCTCTCAGCCTTTAAAAATTATGTCACTTTCAATTCAAACAATGGTCACTTGAAAGGACCCTGTTCTTTAAGACCAAGTGCAGAACTAAAAAGCTCAGTCATGAAAATTACAATAAAATGATTATGATGACTAAGTTGAGTTTACTGATAAACATTTTAACAATACGTTAAATTATTGAAACAAGTTTACTCTAGAGACGTAACTGATAAACACAAGCATTTTAATAACACAGTAATCACATATGCATATAAAGACATAAAAAATGAGACACAGAACAGTCTAAACTGATGAACTTATTTACAAACTTCTAAAACTGCTCGTTTATTATTATTGCTGCAGGTTTACTTGTATATTATAGGCTGTATCCCACTTCTCCCCCTATGCTTTAAGTAACTCAACTACTTATAAAGCATAAATAAAGCACTTTGAAAACGTGCTAAAATAACAGGGGGAAGTGTATTGTAGTGCTGGTGCTGAGTGCCAAAATGGATCCTTTGGTTTTTACAAGACTCTTTTAGGTAGCTCACTATCCTTAAAAGGACTGCTTGCTTTGCCACACTAGATAGAATTCTGTCTGTGAAATTGCAGTCTTGCTATTTTCATCAGACACTGAAGCTGCTCATTTGCATCACAGAATGCCAGCTCAAACTATACGTGATACATCCCTGGCTGATGCAGCTAGTCAGTGTCGTTACACAGCCCTCCCTTTTAAGCTGCTGTCCCCAGCTGCTAATTCCAACTCACTGAACAGTGCACAGCTCTTCAAAATTTTGGGGTGACCTTCTGTTCTGCTGTGGCTGTGCAGCCAGCTACAAGGACACATCAGCAAGGATCTTGAGCACTTTGCTGTCAGGTGGCACAGCAAATATCAAAACCAATCAAATTGTATTTGTCACATATAAATTACAGTATACATTAAGTAAACATGTAATGAAATGGTTAGTTGCTCGGCTCCCATTTTCTGTGCCTTTAAGAAGAATATGCTTGTAAAAGGACAATAAATATTATACACCACTCAAACACAAAAAAAATCCTTTTAAGAACTCCCTTAAATCATCTTGACTTGTAAAAACACAACTGTCAATTACTTGAACAGAATTAAATTACACTTTATGAAAAAAAAAACTTTTGCTGGATTTTGAATAACTGGAAAATTGATTTGGATATTAAATATTTGTCTCTTTTAATGAATAAAAAGTCAGAATTAGCATAAGCCACCCTAATTTGGGGTATTCATAAGAAATGCAATGATTTACTTCATTAGGATTTAGTAAATAATAAACAAGAATAGATGCATCAGATATTTGTAATGTGTGCTTAAATTGAAATGTTTCAAGTCTAAATATTCTCAAATTTAACAGACGTGTTATTTTTCACCCATAAAGGTCCATAGAGGGCTATGTTGCTAGTAAAGGATCACAAATTAAAAATAACATCCTTTTTTGTAATCACTGATCTTGAAATAGTCTAAAAAGACACCCCACTTACAAATTTTTAACCTCCTGGAAGTGGCTTTTAGAGAGCTAGGACCACTGGTAAAAAACTAAAAATCAAAAATATTATGTTAATGATTCTGCAATAGCATACACCAACACCCCACATGTCTATATGAGTGATCCTCCTTTCTTCAAAGATTTTTGAAAAGGAGTACCCCTTGTACCCCATAAGGAGATAAACTCCTGGGGTTGGTTGACGTGGCTTGCACAAAGACATCTATTGGTTTACTCTTTATCATAATGGTTTAATTGCCTGCACAAAATATGGTCAAAAATGGTCTAATAATACAAGTTTTTCTTATCTAGAGTGCCAAAAATAAAAAGCTTGATGTCTTACATAACTAGGCATCACATCGAATAGAACCGTTTTTCTCATATGGGTGAGTCAGAAGGTGCTGAACAAAAAAAAAAGTAAATGATTTCAAAACATTCACAAGTAATTCTTATGAGAACAAAAAGGTAGAGTTGCAACAGCCATTGTATTTTCATCTGTAATTCAGCATCAGTGATTATTAACTATGAACTGTCTATGATAGCTCAGAAACTTGCTCTGGTAGGTTATTTAGTTCGATGATTAAATGTATTACTTGAAAAACAAATAATTTATCTCTGAATCACTCATTTAAACTGATAACCTGAAAAAATTGAAATCATAAAACCCCAGACATGGAAAAGTTTCTCATTTGAGCTTGAGTTTTTAACTCATTGACAGCCACATGTAAATCAAATGATTTTTTTTCTTTGGTTAGATAGATAGATAGATAGATAAATACTTTATTAATCCCAAGGGGAAATTCACATCTATTTTCCCAGGATCACAGAAGGCACTGACGGTTTATAACGCCATTTTCTCTCAAGCTGCTTGGCTTTTATCTTATCTTTTATCTTTGCGCTGGCTCGGCTGCCCCAATATCATCTTCTTACCTTGTCAGGGAAATAGGGAACCACACCGGCGTGGGCATTTCTTCTCAATGCTTTAAGTTGACTATTTGAATAGGCGAGTCTCGGCGTGTAAAAATCCATGTCAAGTAGTAAAAATAGTAAAAAGTGTCCGGCAGCAATTCCACATAAAAGAAAGTGGTAGAAGTGATCAATGAAATAGAGAAAAATAGAAAAAAAAGGTAAAAAGATACAGTCATACAGGGAGCTGCTGGAATGGCTGCCACTCGCTGCGGCGCCGGAAACACTAATTTATATTCTTGAATAAAAGTACACATGTTTATTTGATATTTGGACTAAAGTCTTCATACATTACACACTTCACGTCATTATTAGTATAACATGGAAAAAGTTTCTGCTTTACGTACTGTATGTGTTCAGCATTTCTTGAATTTCTTGCATTTCCTTTCATCTTACACTTACCCAGATCTTTGTAGACCCGGAACACACATGAAATGCATGTATTCCAACTAACGATATACTGTATTATTTACCCTCTACAACTCCAGGCACATCACACGCAGATAAACAGCCTTGGTTTCAAGGCGTCAAGGCGGGGGATGAGACAGCAGGCTGCATGCTGCTTGTGCTGATCGACACATTTACTAAACAAAAGACGATGATGGAGAGGTGCAAATGGATTTAAGGTGGACCCAGATTACAAGTTTTTTGTAGGCTTCAGGAATTGTAGTGTTAATTGCGTTCAAGAGTTAGTTCATCAGATTATGTCTAACCAAATTAAAGAAAGAGCTTATAATACAGGGTGGTCCAGATCTAATTTTGCAGATCAAGATCGTCTGGATGACTTTGATTTATGTGGGGACAATTTCAGTTCAGTGTGAAGACGATTCTTCATGTCGTCAGTTCTCACACTTCTTGATGGTCCGGAATTTTTTGTGTGATTTTCTATGTAATAAACTTAAGTTATAGCGTAATGAAAATTGCATAATTAGATCTGGCCCACCCTATAGAAGCAAATAGCAGGTTTTTCCTTTAAATGTAATTTTTGCAGTTACAAAATGGCGATTTGTATCTTTTCAGAACAATGTGTCAATAACTGAAATGAATGAATGTCACATAGTAAAAAAAGCGTAAATTTTACTTTGTTTGAACAACTGGTTTTCTTATGCTAACATAATAATCTAGAACCCAGAAGTTACATAAGGATAATACAATATTATTTGTCTAATTGGACTAAAACTGTGTTAAGGAACATGGAAGAATAATTATACCTACTGCTATAAACAAAATGTACTTTTTATAGTACATGCAAAAATCAGTTTGGTAAATTTTGTGATTGTTTTAAATTAGTTTTTATAGGAGTGTTCTAAAATGAGAGACAAGTATGAATTATGAATAAAAATCAATTTTAGCCATCCAAGGAAGGCACATGCAGTGCCTGATGTGCATCTCAACCAAGAGTTTGCACTTTTCATCAGCAAGAATGGAAATGAATGAACAAACACAAAGAAAAAACACAGAGACAGAAACTAAAGTGAATGCTAAATTTCTAAATACTGGGCGATCAAACAGAAAAAATGTCATGTTATATACAGTATTTATTGAAAAATTTCTTTCAATTACAAGTGAAATCAAAGACTACTGTTGTAGAACTAGCTTGAATGCTACATTGACTTTTGAGGGTCTCGGTCAAACTCACACAAGATGAAGATCATAGGCCTTGGAAACAAGAGGATACATTTGTATTTAAATGTGGGAAGTTATTTTTAAGACATGCATAAGACATGCTGACAATGGTCTTTCATATTTTAGTAAGAACAGCAGCACAATATTATACTCCATTTTAAGCTGGAAATAACCTAATCAATTTGCTTTTTCAATTCTTTTCAAAATAATCTAGCATTAAATTTACCATTTACATTTAGCATACCGCGATCCATCTCATTAAAAAAACTCACTGTAGTGTTAACAACAATTACCAACAATAGCCGAGTATGTTTAAAACAAGTAACTGGAATACATATATCACAAAATCAACAAAAGAAGCAACACATTTAAACAATACAGCTTCCATTGTTGAGTCCTAAGACTTCTCATTGTGTTTTGTGGTCATAACAGTGCAAGGCGTTTTGACAAATACAGTATATTAATTTAAACATTTGGAGGTAGATAATAACTTGGAACTAAATCTGAAAATGTACATCCAACAAAATGTTTTTTGGCCAACACGTTTTGGAACATGTTTTCCTTCTTCGGGGCCAGGTAGACAAACATCCTTTACAGACAGTAGATAATATAACCACCTTATTAACACTATTATATACAGATTTAAATTACAGTCAGTACTCATCTCGTGTACTCACAGAATTGAAGCAGCCTGTTAGATATGTGGCTTGGGTTCTATTTATTTCCTACTTCATTAAGTTCACCTGATCACCTAATAATTTTTTTTATTATTATTTTTTTATTTATTTTATTAATTTTATTGCAATCCATACAAAGCAATGAAGTTTTTACAAAAAGAAAAATTGAGTTAAAGAACAAATCGATCCCCACCCCTGAGAGAAAGAGCAAGCCAAACGGCGTAAAATTTAAGGCTTGTAAACATACCTAAATTAATAAATTCTCTGTGCTTCATGAACTTATTTTAAAATATTACTGATTAGATCCTGCCATGTTTTGAAAAAAGTCTGTACGGATCCTCTAACTGAGTATTTGATTTTTTCCAATTTCAAATTATATAACACATCGGTTTCCCACTGACATAAAAGAGGAGAGTTTGGGTTCTTCCAGTTTATCAGAATAAGTCTGCGTGCCAAGAGTGTAGTGAATGCAATCACAATTTGTTTGTCTTTCTCCACCTTAAACCCATCTGGAAGAACCCCAAACACAGCTGTTAATGGGTTAGGAGGGATTGTGAGACCAAGGCTGTCTGAGAGGTAATTAAAAATTTTTGTCCAGAATAATGTTAATTTGGTGCAGGCCCAGAACATGTGACCCAGTGAGGCTGGGACTTGGTTGCAACGTTCACAGGTTGGCTCATGCCCTGGAAACATTTTGGAGAGTTTTAGTCGAGACAGATGTGCTCGATATATAATTTTAAGTTGTATAATTGTATGCTTTGCGCATATGGAGCTCGAGTGAATTCTCTGCATTGCTACTTTCCACTCCTTTTCTGATATATTAATTGAGAGATCTTTTTCCCAGTGTTCTCTTGGATCTTTGAAAGGGAGGGATTGTAAAATGATTTTATATATTGTAGAGATGGAGTCTAAGACCTTGAGATTGAGCGATATTTTTTCCAGCATGGATGAGGGTGCAAGATGAGGAAAATCTGGAAGGTTCTGTTTAACAAAGTTCCTGATTTGAAGATAGTGAAAGAAATGTGCAGCTGGAATGTTAAATTTGGAATTTAATTGTTCATAGGATGCAAAGACGTATATATAAAGATCTCTAAGAAAGTTAATTCCAAAATTTTTCCAGATATTAAAAACTGCATATGTTTGTGAAGTTTGAAAGAGATGGTTCTCTTGCAGAGGTGCCACAGATAGAAGCTTCTCCATCTTAAAATGCTTTCTACATTGGTTCCAGATTCTAAATGAGTGGAGCACAATTGGGTTATTTGTATATTGCCGATAACGTGTATTTATTGGAGCACAGAGCAAGGAATAAAAAGAAGTACTGCAAGATTTTACTTCTATTGTGGTCCAAGCCTGTGTATGTTCTTCTATTTGTGTCCAGGTTCTTATTGCCTGTATATTTGCTTCCCAGTAATAAAACTGGAAGTTAGGTAGAGCCATGCCGCCTTCTGCCTTTTGTCTTTGTAGGGTCGCTCTTTTGATGCGTGGATGTTTTGAATTCCCAAATAAATGAGGTTATTGTCGAATCTAATTGCCTAAAGAATGATTTATTAATGTATATTGGAATATTTTGAAATACAAAAAGGAGTTTAGAAAGAATATTCATCTTAACAGTGTTAATTCTTCCAGCTAGTGTGAGATGAAGGGTTGACCATCTATGCAAGTCTTGTTAAATTTTTTCCATGCAGACGGCGAAATTTTGTTGATATAGAGCTTTATGTTTACTTGTGTTGTTTACCCCTAGGTATTTAAACTGTTCTGTAATGATAAAAGGTAGGGTATCTAACCTAATATTATATGCTTGAGAATTCACTGGAAAGAGTACACTTTTATTCAGATTAATTCTGAGACCAGAGATCTTTTGAAATTCTGTGAGTGCTATTAGGACTGCAGGCACAGAATTTTCTGGGTCCGATATATACAATACCATATCATCTTCTTATAATGAGATTTTCTGTTCCAGTCCTTCTCTGCTAATCCCCTTTATCTGATCAGTATTTCGACAATGTATTGCCAGTGGTTCAATGGTAATCGCAAACAGCAGCGGTGACAAGGGGCATCCTTGTCTAGTGCCAGGTTCTAGTTTAAAGTAGTCCGAGAAAATGTTGTTGATGCAAACTGAAGCTTCTGGGTTAGTGTACAGTAATTTAATCCATGCACAAATGTTCCAGCCAAACCCAAACTTCTCCAATGTAGTAAAAACGTATTTCCTTTCAATCATGTCGAATGCTTTTTCTGCATCTAATGGTAATAATATTTCTGGGATGTTTGATTTAGTTGGTGAGTATATTACATTAAACAGGCGTTGAAGATTTGAAGAGAAGTGTCAGCCCCTAATAAATCCAGTTTGGTCTTGTGATATTACCGAGGGGAGCACTTTCTCCATCCTTCTAGCTATGATTTTAGAGAGTATTTTAACGTCGTTATTCAGAAGTAAAATTGGTCTGTATGATGCACATTGTAATAAGTCCTTATTTTGTTTTGGAAAAACAGTGATTAGTGCTTGGCGAAAGGTTTGAGGAAGAGATTGGTTATCTCTGGCTTCTGTAAATGTTGCTAATAGGAAGGGAGCTAGCTGAGCGAAGAATTTCTTGTAAAATTCTGCAGGGTAGCCATCAGGGCCTGCTGCTTTCCCGCCTTGGAGTGACTTTATAGCATCTAGTAATTCTGATAACGCCAGTGGTTTATCAAGTTCCTCCGCACTAAAAGCGTCTATTTGTGGTATCTGTAATGTATCCAGAAATGCATTAGGTTGTGTATTGTCTTCTTTAAACTCAGTACTATATAGGGATTTATAGTAGTCTCTAAAGTGTGCATTATATTTTTGTGTTCGATGATTTTATCTCCGTTCATGTTGGTGATTACCGAGATTGCGTTGCGCACTTCTTGCTTGTGAATTTGTTGAGCTAAAAGCTTATTAGCTTTCTCTCCATGTTCATAATAATGATGTCTGGATTTGTAGATTAGCTGTTCAGTTTCTTTAGTTGTCAAGAGGTTTAATTCCAAATGTAGAGCCTGCCTCCTCCTATGTAGAGTCTCGCTTGGTAGTCTGGAGTGTTCTTCATCTATTTTAGTAATTTCGCTTTTTATCTCTGCTACTTTCTTGGCTTCGGATTTATTTCTGTGGGAAAGATATGAGATAATCTGTCCTCTTAAGAAGGCCTTAAGAGTTTCCCAGAATATTCCTGCAGAGATCTCGGGTGATGTATTTGTCTCTAAAAAGAGTTTGATTTGTTTGGATATAAATTCCGTACAATTTTCGTCAGCTAATATAAGCGGGTTGAGGCGCAATCTGTAGGGTGAGTGTATGGGGCTTAGTAATTTTAGCTCCAAGATCATAGGTGCATGGTCAGAAATAACAATAGCATCGTATTTGCAAGATTTAATCATAGGCAAGAAGTTATTGTCTATAAAGAAGTAATCAATCCTTGAGTAGCAATGATGTACTGGTGAGTAGAAAGAATATGTTATTGAATATGGGTTTAAAAACCTCCAGGGGTCTGATAAGTTGTGATCAGTTATAAACTTTGTAATTATCTTTGCGGTGTTAGATGCCGTTCCCCTGGTGGAGGAAGTCCTATCTAAAAGTGGATTTAGAACACAATTAAAGTCCCCAGCCATTATAACTTTATGAGTGTTCAGATTGGGAATGGATGCAAATAAATTTTGTATAAATTCCTTATCATCAACATTAGGTGCATAAACATTTATCAAAATCATTTTACAGTTAGATAAGTCTCCCATGACCATTACATATCTCCCTTCAGGATCCAATACTACATCTGATGCTACAAATGAGACTGTTCTATGTATGAGAATTCCCACACCTCTAGTTTTCATGGAACATTTAGCCCATCCAGTCTTTTTGCAGCCAGAACTGATCCTTGCTTAGTAAGTGGGTCTCCTGTAAAAATACTATTTTAGCATTTAAACCTGTTAGGTGAAAGAATACTTTCTTTCTCTTTAATTCGTGATTCAGGCCTTTAACATTCCAGTTTACGAAGTTAACTGTCCCATCATGGAGACACTGATTCTGAGTTTTTGATGTCCTTTTATAGTCTTAACTGGCAGTGAGACAGCTTTGACCTTAATTTCCTATTTCCCCTAGAGTTGTTGCCATGCAGCTTATTATTACATTGGTAGTTATAATTATGAAAATTAATAGGATAGATTAGGCATAGATCAAGCCTGCTCTCTTTCTCTCCTGATCACATAATAAATACCTTAACGGCATTTGAGGCCATTTATACCAACTGATGTCATAGTATCACAATTTGAACCATATTAAACAAAAATATTCCTTTCAGATAATGTTCATTTCCCAATAAGCTTCAATGTGAAGAAAAAAACAATTATAAAGCAATGAAAACGGCTATTACGGCTGAAAAACCTTAATATACTACCTTAACATACTATTTGTTAGGTTGTTTTTTGTTTGGTGACTGCTATTCTCATTTAGGACATTTAGGCATTTAAGCTCATTGAGGATTTCTAAAGTTAAATACAGCCAAGGACAACATGTGCTGGATGGAATGAGGCCTGTTTGTTGCCCACTTTATGCTGGATACCTTGCCAGATTGAAATTGCCCATGAGCCATTCAGCAATGATTGCAAAATGAATCTATGCAATTCTGAAATGCTCATTCTCTCCTAAAAGCAACATTTGGTATATAGTGTAATTGCACAAGCTCTGCCATTTATTGCTTGATGGGTTATTTCATATCTGTTTAAAATATTTGAGATAATTGGCTACATTTCATAATGAAACCATTACTGTAATTCATTTTAAGATTAACCAATTAACTAAATTAACTAATGAAGGCTTGCCATACTGATGTAAATCATATATTGTGTCTGGCAATTAAAATGTGTATTTACAGTTAAGTGGGCATTTATGTAGATTAAAACCAATCAATAATTTTAACAATAAATATATGAACTTTATCAACAACATTTGAGAAAATGCATGTGTCTTTTCATTTCAGTTTTTTGCATATGTGATACCTGTGATGAAGAGTACTGTGACATACCCCTGCTTAGATTACAAAAACTTCTTATACAAAAAAACAAGATGAATAATTTTCACTGATATACTATTACATAAATTTCACACACAAAATATTACTTTTACTTTATTGAGAGTGTTTTAACTTCTCACTTATATATCATTAATTATGAAGGTATTGTAATAATAATATTGTAATGGTAATTTCAGAACATTTACAAATCACTGACAGTCTCAATCCAACATCCCCAACCTCTTCCATGCTCCCCTTTAGGTTTTTACCTTGACCCTTTAGGAGGCACAAAATTAAACAAACTATTTATCCACTCATCAATTATCTGTTTGTTCTTTGTGCAATTCAGAATTACAAGGCCACATGATTACGGGGATGTAGTATTTAGGATTTCAGCACCAGCATAATTTAGGTTTATGGAGCCATCATCATTTAGGATTTCTGGCCATTATAATGGCTTCATGACACCAACCTTTTTAAGATTTTCATAGAAAAAAATGCATGGTGAAATTCAAAAAACAAAAGGAATTACACAGAGATATGATTAAAATACCAAAATCAATTATAGAATAATTTGCCAAAGACCAAAACACAAAACACAATTAATTAAAGGTCCAAATACTAAAGTCTTCTTCAAAGTACCTTCCAGTGCTCCCACAAAGCACTAAATAAAAATGTTTTAGAATTTTTGAGAAAAAGAATCAATTCATGAGTGCCAATTGCTACACACTGTCATTGTTTATGGATGGATCAAGTCCTCTCTATGTCGCACAAATGGCAACAAGCATAGTGAATATAAGCAGATGGCTACGGCCGTGCAGAGACAGTTAAAAATGACGGCATCTACCCAAAAAAAATAAAATAAATTGTGTTGCTAGTCTATATATATAATTCACTAAGGGCACGCAAGACAGCGAGCGCAAGCAAGACAAAGAGCCATGCCTGCCAACTCACAGAGCCCCGCCCGCCAACTCTAAGACCATGGGATACGCTCGACAGAGCCCCACCTGCCAACTCTAACACTCCTCCCACGTCATGGGATACACACAACAGAGCCCCGCCCGCCAACTGTAACCCTCCTCCTGTGTCCACCGTCGCTCTCGAGGCATGTACACTGCCTGCTCATGTGCCCGCACGCAACAATTCACCAAACACAGCCTCAGTCGCTTTCGTCTGTGCTACAGTCCACATGAGAGAAACACACACACAGGCGCGTGAGAGAGAGAGAGACACACACACACACAGGCGCGTGAGAGAGAAAGAGACACACACACAAACAGGCGCACGAGAGAGAAAGAGACACACACACACGCGCACGAGAGAGAGAGACACACAGGCGCGTGCGTGCATTGTTGCAATGTTACTTTTCTTGGTTGTTTATTAAATTATGGATTTTTCAAATGTTCATTTTTTTCCCTGTGTTTAAAACTCAGTAAAAAAAAGTGTGTTTATCGAGCGGTTCGTAGCACTATAGCACGAACTCTTGCAGTGTTAGTTTTCTCTGTTGTTCAAGGTTTTCTCAGTGTTATTCAATGTTTTTACATTTAGTTTACTATTACGCTGTGCATTCTATGGTATAGTTAACTATATTTGTGCTTAAAAACTTAAAAAAAATGTAATTGTATTTGCATAGAATCCTATGGGGGAAATTACTTCTGTTCATGACCAAATCGGTTTACAACCAGAGTTTTGGAACGCATTATGGTCGTGAACCGAGGTTCCACTATATATATAACTAGCAAAATACCCGCGCTTCGCAGCGGAGAAGTAGTGTGTTAAAGAAGTAATGAAAAAGAAAATGAAACATTTTGAAAATAACGTAACATGATTGTCAATGTAATTGTTTTGTCACTGTTGTGAGTGATGAGTGTTGCTGTCACATATATATATACCGTAGATCCCGGAATACAAGCCGACCCGGTATATTAGCCGATCCCCTTCTCTACCGACTAAATTACATGTATTTGCCGATGACCGGTATTTAAGCCGACCCCCTTCTCCAAGCAAAATTTTCTAAATTTCCTTAAAAGTGTTTCTTCGGGTATATTTATAATGTTTATCGGCGAGAATTTGAGACTGCCGGTATTTTTGATGGAAAACAGGAAGTGATTGCGGAGAAGTTTGGTAAATTGGAACCTTTGTGTTGAAACTATATACGCAAATACGGTACATCGGCGGGTGGATTTCCGGAGACTTGTTATAAATTTGATTAACTTAAATACGCAATACAGTGGACCCTTGACTTACGAACTTAATTCGTTCGCAAAGGCTAACCCATAATGCGTTCCGAACCTCCCACTGCAACACTTCCTTAACCTTTTCATAATAAAAAACACCAATAATTTTTCTAATGTACTAACCAAAAAGTTATAAAATGTGCCTAGCCTACTTCGATTAGGCTAGGAGCATGGAGGCGCTCGGCGGCTCAGGGCTCTCCTTTTCAGTGCACTTTTTTGTTGTTTTTGTACTTTTTTTTTGTCCTTGTTTGTGCACGATCGGTTCGGCGAACATCCGCTACACCATTCAGAACCTTATAGACATCGGTGTCCAGAGCCAGACATCTGTTTTGAGTGTTTTTCATCACACGCACAACATCCCAGACAACATAGCGAGACCAGCGGGCTCTCCGTGGTTTGTTGTCGGGTCTAAGAGACGACACAGACGGAGGAGGGAAAGAAAGCAGAAGCGGGGCCGCAGATATGGCGTTATGCTAAGGCTAAAAAACAACCATACAAGCCCTATACAGAACTTTTTTCTGCACTGAAGGAGCTGCTTTTAATCTCAATGTAGATGCGTATAGTGACATTAAAAGGCATTCTATTCTAGAAACAATTTCATACTGTACTCACTATTTAATTTGACATCTTTGGGCTGCAGGAAGGGAGGAGGAGGAGATATTTCCACACAATGTCCATCTTCGTTTCGAAATTACATCCACAAACACATGTATCTGGGCTCCGACTGACGCTACTAATGCTCTCGGTTGTTTGTTTACAATCGCGCAAGCGGATACACGTGACCGCATCCGTTTCGTAACGCAAGATGTGGATTGTAAATCAAAATAAAAAATTTTATTATAAACTTCCCGATAATTTATTATAAATTTTATTAATAAAATCAACAACTAAAACACTTTTTTTAATAAATTCTTTATTTAATTTAAAGTACCGGCATGCAAAGTTACTTCTTCATCTGAAAGATGGCTCTGTGGTTTCGTCATTATTTACTTCCGTATTCATCGGCAAAACCGGCATTGCGCTGGAAATCTTGAATCTGAAATGATACTCGTTGTATAAACCGAACCCCAAACTCCAAGCCAAAAATCTAGGACGAAATTCTCGGCTTGTATTCCGGGATCTACGGTATATATAAATATATATATATATATATATATACACACACACATATAAACATATATATATACATATCTATACATATACACATATATATATATACACACACACACATATATACATACATATATATATCTACATATATACACATACATATACATACACACATACACATATATACACACATATATATATATACATATACATATATAAACGTATACATACATATCTACATATACACACACACACACACACACACACATATATATATCTCTCAAATGAAACCCTCCACCTGTGTCCTTGACCCAATACCAACAAGGTTTTTCAAGGAAGTATCAGACGCGCTTATTGATAATATCCTTGACATAGTAAACTCGTCATTAGATTCGGGGGTTTTCCCAGACTGTCTTAAGACTGCTGTAGTTAAACCCCTACTCAAGAAAAATAATCTTGACCCCTCTGCTTTTGAAAATTTTAGACCCATCTCTAACCTGCCCTTCTTAAGTAAAATTCTAGAGAAGGCAGTAATTATGCAGTTAAACAACCACTTAAGTAAACATGCTATTCTAGATAAATTTCAGTCAGGTTTTAGAACTAATCACAGTACAGAAACTGCACTCGTTAAAGTAGTAAATGACTTGCGATTAAATGCAGACAGAGGCCATTTATCTGTTCTCATCCTCCTCGATCTGAGTGCCACGTTTGATACCATTGATCACAATATTCTTAGAAATCGCCTTAGTCAATGGGTGGGCCTATCTGGTAATGTCTTAAATTGGTTTGAATCCTACCTGGCAGGGAGAAAATTCTTTGTTAATTGTGGTAATCACAACTCAAAGACGCATGATATTCTATATGGGGTTCCACAAGGCTCTATCCTGGGTCCGCTTCTTTTCTCAATCTATATGCTTCCGTTAGGTCAGATTATCTCAAGTTACAACGTGAGCTACCACAGCTATGCTGATGACACACAGCTGTACTTATCAGTAGCACCTGATGACACCGACTCTCTCGAATACAATACAATACAATACAATACAGTTTATTTTTGTATAGCCCAAAATCACACAGGAAGTGCCACAATGGGCTTTAACAGGCCCTGCCTCTTGACAACCCCCCAGCCTTGACTCTCTAAGAAGACAAGGAAAAACTCCCAAAAAAAAACCTTGTAGGGAAAAATGGAAGAAACCTCGGGAAAGGCAGTTCAAAGAGAGACCCCTTTCCAGGTAGGTTGGGCGTGCAGTGGGTGTCAAAAGAAGGGGTTCAATACAATACAATACACAGAACAGAACAAATCCTTAATAAAGCATAATAATAAAAATTTTAGAAGTACAGAGCAGAATTTAACAGTAGATGATATCATATAATAAGATTTTGATATTTTTAGAGTGCTGGAGACCTCATCCGTCAAGCTGCCTCCCCATTTGGCCATTCCACGGCTGAAACGTTGCTCGGCCAGCCAATCCGATGAAAGGGCCCCTCTTTCCCATGATTCCTGTGATCCTCCACCAGGGATGACTTTACCATAGGCAGGCAAACAACTTGGCAGGTGGGCCGTGGCACCAATTGCCACATTTGAGTACCGATTCAATAACACAATGTCTTACTGGTATTTCTGAATGGATGAATAGTAATTTTCTCAAGTTAAATAAAGAGAAAACTGAAATTGTATTGATTGGCAAAAACGGATTAAGTGAGGTTATCAAAAATAATCTTGACGCATTAGGATTAGAAGTTAAGACCGAAGTAAAAAACTTAGGGGTAACCGTTGACTGTAACCTGAATTTTAAATCACATATTCTTCAGACCACTAGGACAGCATTTTTTCACTTAAGAAATATAGCAAAAGTTAGACCTCTTATATCATTGAAAGATGCTGAGAAATTAATTCACGCTTTTGTTTTTAGTCGATTAGATTACTGTAACGCACTCCTCTCAGGACTACCCAAAAAAGACATAAATCATTTGCAACGAGTGCAGAATGCAGCTGCTAGAATCCTAACTCGGAAAAGAAAATCTGAACACATCTCTCCAGTCTTAATGTCACTACACTGGTTACCTGTGTCTTTCAGAATTGACTTTAAAATTCTGCTTATAGTTTACAAAGCCTTAAATAATCTCGCTCCATCTTATATATCGGAATGTCTGACACCCTATATTCCAAATTGTAATCTTAGATCATCAAATGAGTGTCTCCTTACAATTCCAAAAGTTAAACTTAAAAGAAGTGGTGAGGCGGCCTTCTGCTGCTATGCACCTAAAATCTGGAATAGCCTGCCAATAGGAATTCGCCAGGCTAATACAGTGGAGCACTTTAAAACACTGCTGAAAACACATTACTTTAACATGGCCTTTTCATAACTTCACTTTATCTTAATCCTGATACTCTGTATGTTCAATTCATTATAATAACTATTCATGGTGGCACTAAAATCCGTACTGACCCCTACTCTCTCTTCTGTTTCTTTTTCCGGTTTTTCTGTGGTGGCGGCCTGCGCCACCACCAACTTACTCAAAGCACCATGATGTCCCAGCATTGATGGACTAAAAGCCAGAAGTCCACGTGATCATCATCATCAAGTCCTTCCGTGAAAACCATAAATACAAAGAGGACTGTTTCATTTATGTTAGGTAGATTGCCCAGAGGGGACTGGGCGGTCTCATGGCCTGGAATCCCTGCAGATTTTATTTTTTTTCTCTGGCCGTCTGGAGTTTTTTTTTTGTTTTTTCTGTCCCCCCTGGCCATTGGACCTTACACTTATTCTATGTTAATTAATGTTGACTTATTTTATTTTCTTACTGTGTCTCTTATTTTTCTATTCTTCATTATGTAAAGCACTTTGAGCTACATTTTTTTGTATGAAAATGTGCTATATAAATAAATGTTGTTGTTGTTG
>JANRMT010062808.1:57410317-57466512 GCA_026402145.1 Polypterus bichir lapradei | reverse complement strand
CATACATACACTCTTTGGGGTGCAAGCAACTGTTGCTGGGGGTGGCAGAATCCATCAAGGAAGAAAAATGAAAAACATTATTTGTACAAAATCTTAATTTATTTATCCATTCCTAAATAATTAAATGGGCAGGCTATTTCGTATCAGTGCAATACGCTGTTTGTTAAAACGGATGACTCACGCTCTTACGTGCAAGTCTGCGTGGATATTATGAACTACCGTATCTGTTCAAGTTCTATTTAAATTTTAAATAGAAGGAATTTTTATTTAGTCGACAGAAATATCTTTGGTAGGAATGGTAAAAACAGACAGGAATATTATTCCTGAATAAATCAACCCAAACCTTAAATAACTTATAATATTTTGCTCTCCATAAAAATATATCCTGTCTAAATTATACAAGTTAGAAATAAAGTAAACGTTAAAAGAACAAACATTCAAATTTCTTTACTCTTATGTAATTTTATATAAAAAATAAACTTAGATTTTAAATATCCCAAAAGATTTTGCTCTCCATAAAAATATATCCTGTCAAAATTATACAAATTCAAATATGAACATGCTGCATAACAAAACCTGGAAATATAAATAAAATGTGTTCTTTTCAGCAATAACAAATCAAATCATTCAGTTGTCTTTGCTCATATGTCATTTTAGAGCTGGACGCCTGGTATCTTTTTTTGGCAACAAGTTCGTTTATGTTTGTTTCACCAAACACATCCTCACTCGCTTTGGTCTGTGCTACAGTCCACTTGCAGCTGTGAGCCACGTTGACTGTTCATGTTGATAATGATGCGGCGTATGCGTTGGCTAGTATAATTATGAATCAATGTAAAATTGACAAAATATAAATGTAGGAAAAATAGAATGTTTCTAAATCAAGATTACACAGTCCCAGGGTAAAGCACTTACAGAACACAGCTACACACACATGCACATCAAATGACAGTATTTGAAAGGAACGAAAATTCCCCATTAATCAAGAGCTACAGTATATCACACTACATTTAACTGATATAATTTATTTACAGTAAATCAGTAGATAGTCTGAATACCACAAAGTAAAAATTCAATACATGTTAATAATGAAAAATAAAGTAATAATATTTTAATTATCTGCATCTCCTCAGAATGTCTGGTGCAAGAAATTATACAAATCAGTTTTAACTAGTTATCAAAGATAGTTTGTGTCAAAAATGTCATTATTATTATTTTTTTACTTTTTGTAGTATTTATTGACTGTTTTTGTTTCTTCATGCCGAATACTACTTCTTTTTTCTTTTTTTTAATCTGTTCTATTATGTGGTTCCTCAGGTACACTCACCTCTTCCAGTGCTGGTTTTGTTTGAAGTTGCCTCGATAGCCTCCAGACATCAAAACTACTTATAGCAATAAGTGCCACCTGAAATTTTAGAGATAGGAATGCTGTATAACTAAAGTGATGAAACAAGTGTGCAGTATTTAGACATCCTTGAGGCATCTCTTAATAACTATAGGTCTGTACTGTATATGTTTGTTTTTAAGAGATCTGCAACCTTAAGAAGTTATCCGAAAATTAAACCACAAAGTCACTGTCTACATGAAAACGATTACCCACAGCTAGTCATTAAATCTTTTTGAAAATTAAATTATGATACTCATTATCATTGTGTGAGTTTTATTAAGTTAGACGTGATGCTCTTTCAAGGTGAAACAAGGAATCACTGAAATGATAATATTTTAAAAGTTTCAGTTGTTTTAATATTGGAAAAGTATGATGAAATATTGATTCATTTTTACTGTTTGCCAACTTTTCTGTTTTTAATTTATTTACCAGACTTTTTAAGGGTTTGATCTGTCTAAATGAGTGTTTTTGATTTCATGCATGTAGAACACAGCAGGGAGAAGTCTATGAGTTTCTTTTTGTGGGGATTCTGTATTTAACTTCTAGCTTCATTCACAGCAGTATCTCACCTTATTTGCAGTATAAGTGTTGTTGCATCATATTTTTCCTGTAGCAATAATGAGCATAAGCACTCTTGCTGTGTGCCCCATGAACATCAGATGATACGTGATGCACTTTCTAGAAAAGAGTTTTAAAGCAGCAATGAATACTCAGTGTTTTGGAGCTTTAGATAAATGCTTAATTATTTCAAGATCATTTCAGTCAAACTACAAATAAAACATATACGGTTAAGAAAGAAGAAGATTTTACTGCTGTTTCAAAGAATAAGAAAGTATTAAGAAAACATTTGTATCCAGTAATTTACTAATATAATAAGGAAAACATGATGAGGAAAAAAATGAATAAGTTAAACGTTTTTATTCTGTTATTTTACTCTGTTCTCTTGCACAGGAGTTGCAATGTGCTGCCGCCTACCTGGATTGCCATAACAGCTTGTATCAGGTTCTGAGAGGAAATCATGCAAACATCCAGTAAGCTTGCTAACATAACACATAAAGGTCATCCAAGCTGATAATTCAACTAAGCCTCAACACTGTCAGGCAGCAATAGTGTGCTGTTATACTGGTGAATTACAGATGATATGCAATAAATAGTGCACTCTTATTTAAATGTATAATAAACTAAGTTATGTTTGCCCTGTTTATGGATCATAAAATACCTAGCATAATACAACTGAATACTGCTGTTATTTTTTATAATAATATATTTCATGCTGTTGATTTATTGTCTTTTAGTCTATCTATCTATCTATCTAACTATCTATCTATCTATCTTCCATTCCAACATCAGTACATCACTGGACAGAAGGCTTTACATCTTCTAGTGAATGGTAGATAAAAAAGAGTATATATAAAGTCCATAATAAATCTGCAAACTCCACACAACCAGTGCCTATGCTGAAGATTAAGCAACGGTTTATAGAGCTGCACTAGCCACAATGCCACAATTCTTTTTTGTTTTATCCAGTTGGAGTACAGGCAGTGACTTGCTCATGGTCACACAGTGTCAGTAGCAGTATTTGAACTCACAACCTCAGGGTTTGAAGTTCAAAGCCTTAACCACTATGCACATGCTTGTTACTGACGTATTATGGACTTGAGTCTCATCCTGAGGCTAAATCAGAGCCACGTCCCAGGTTAATTTCTGCCTAATGCAAGTGTAGGTTGCAGCTCCCCACAAACCTTGAATTCAAATTTGTGAATTCTGAAAATTATTAAATGTGGCTACTTGAAATCCTAAACGGGAGCATTACTATTGGAATAACTAGTGTTAACATTTGTAATAGACCTTAAAAAAAGAAACATAATATTATATAATACCCAACGCTGTGAGGGTCAGTTGGAGGTTGCTCTGAGGTGGCGATGATCTTGTGCTGGTTTGGTCTTAGTGTGTACTTACAGTAACAAGACTAACTTTGAGAATTAGTGCAATTGCAGTGTGACTCAGAGCTGCAGAAAAGCAGCGGATCAACACTAAGACTAAGTGAAGTCACGATGCTTTTTGGAGTAGGAGATGGGGACCTAAGCTGCATACTAACTTAGACCACCTCTCATGCAAGTTTAACAAACTTAATATGGTAGGTGTAATGGTAGCGCTGCAGTAAGGAGATCATGGAATTGTGCCCGGGCCCTCTCTTCGTGGAGTTTGCAAAGCACTTTGGGTAATGAGAAAAGAGCCATATAAATGTAAAAAAATATTATTATTAAGTGTGGAATTAGCGCTGTTGTCGCCAACACGACACAGACTGATAATGGAGGCACAGGTGAAAATGAAACAAAAATATTTATTTTCTTCAGCTGGGGGCCACGTCTTCCTGTGTCCCCCAGCCCTAACACAGTCCCCAAAAACACACCAAACCAAAAAAACACCCCAACACACTCTTCTTATCCTCCACTCATCTACTCTGGCTCCTGGAGTGGTGATTGTCAGCTCCTTTTATAGCCCACCCGGAAGTGCTGTAGGTGCTCATTGACCTACTTCCGGCTGCACTTCTGGGTGTGGCTGCGCTCCTGCCCAGATGGGCTCGTTAAGCTGTGCAGCTCCCCCTGGCGGTGGCCCCGATGCAACCCAGGGGTGCTGCCACCAAGTGTTCCAGGGAACATAGCATGAATCCGATGGCTGATTCCCTGGATCTAGTGTCAGTGGGGCATCCCGTCTGTCACATAAGTAATATTACAAAATAAATTCTGAATGCATCAGACCCTGTTATGAACATGGAAAAGCATAAATATGCCATTAAAAATATTGAATCCTTATTTTATATTTATATTTGGACTAAAGTATAGTGTAATAATGAATCAAATATTTTTAATTCAAAGCCATCGAAAAGCACAAGTGATGTGTAGAAACATTTGTATTGTGTAATGAAAGACAAAGAAAAATACGGTTCAATGCATTTCACCATTATTAATCTTCAGTAAAAAGATGCTGAGTCTTTAAGAAATGCTTGGCCACTGGTTTGGACAGTGCGCATTAAAAGATGGTGCTAGTTTCCTCCATTCTATATTCCTTCAGAGTGCCATTGGGTCTTCTTCAGATCTGATATGAGATCTCTCACACTATGTATTAGATAGTGCCTATGCTCTACAATAAAGTTTGTGCAGCCATGAGGAATTCTTTACAAATATTGCCTAGCTTCTGGCTATATTTTTAACACTTTGATGACTGGTGGATTAATTTGGTTACAAGGAAAAGCTGAGTGCACAATGAACACGTATAATTCTTCTGTAGTATCTACGTAATTGAGAAAATGAGTTATAGTATGTATATTAAGACCCCCAATAGCTGCAGGGTGTCGTGTACATATATTTACTGTCTATGAACATCACATATAAAAGTAAAATGAGCCAAAGGGATGTCTCCTTTAGAGACTTAAGCCGGTGATCACTCATAAATTAGACAGAGTAGTGGCAATATATTAAGGAGGGGATCTCAGTATTCTCTTTTTTCTACCAGCATCAGGGAATTTGTCCAGATGGGCCAAATAGTGAGAAGAGAAACAAAAGACATACAATGTAATTAGTCACAAATATAAGAAAATGCCAAAGATGAAGATAAAATTATATATATATATATATATATATATATACAGAGGGTCCTCGGGTTACAACGTTTCGACATACAACGTTTCGAGTTTACAACACTCACTCCCATAAAAACTTAAAAAAATTGAGACATGAGAAGGAATAAAGGTGAGCATTTTTTTACACCCATTCTTTCTGTTACTACAGTACAGTATATTTATGTCCTTTTGTTTTTTCTCAGGCTTAGATTTTGTGTTTTTATGTTCTACTGTAGATTATGATTTTGCAAATGTGTTAAGATAGGTAAGTGACTTAGACTAGAGTGTGTTTCGACTTACACCAAAATTCGGGTTACATCACTGTTGTAGGAACGGAACTGTGTCGTAACCCAAGGACCCCCTGTATATATATATAAGTATATATATAAATATTATATTATGTATCCAGCCAACCATTATCCAACCCTCGCTATATCCTAACACAGGGTCACGGGGGTCCGCTGGAGCCACTCCCAGCCAACACAGGGCGCAAGGCAGGAACAAATCCCGGGCAGGGCACCAGCCCACTGCAGGGAACACACACACCCACCCACACACCAAGCACACACTAGGGACAATTTAGGATCGCCAATGCACCTAACCTGCATGTCTTTGGATTGTGGGAGGAAACCGGAGCACCCAGAGGAAACCCACACAGACACGGGGAGAACATGCAAACTCCACACAGGGAGAATCCGGGAAGCGAACCCAGCTCTCTGCTACCACTGCGCCACCGTGCCGCCCTATATTATATATTATATATATATATATACAGTATATATATATATATATATATATATATATATATATATATAGTGGTCTATGGCCAATACCGGCCAATACCCCCAGGCCGCCAGATGGAGCTCTCCCTGCAGCATGGAGGTGCCCCGTGTTTTCCTCAACAGCCCTGCTGGATACCACAGGGGCCAACAGAGGATGCTGCAGGGAAGCCCAGAGAATCACATGTGCCCTATAACTCGGAAGTACGTCATAGGCAAAGCGACAACGGAAGTGACGTACTTCCTGGATGAAGAAGAAGATTTTTATCTGACCCGGAAGTAATAAGGAGTCACAAGGACTGAAGGATGAGAAACACTTCCGGGTCAGGGACTATAAAAGACTCTGAGAAACACCAGAGCATTGAGCTGAGCTGGGTGGAAGGGTGGGAACGCGTCTCGGAGTGGTGGATTGTATTGTTATTGATTATTGGTTTATTTTATTGGATGAGTATTGTGGAGCGGAGGGTGCTTTGTGCACTATATAGTTCAAAAATAAATAATAATTGGACTTTTACCTGGTGTCTGATGTATTGTCCAAGGGTTCAAGAGACCGATAGCACCATCTGTCACAATATACATATATATAATAAAACTGAAGTTGTGAGATGCTAATCCTGACTACCTCTGAGCCTTGGATGTACCTTAATATCATGACCAAGATCACAAATATAGGAGACAAGACAAACCCCTGTGAAATCTTGTTACCACTTTAAAAATATCACATCCATCCATTTTCCAACCCGCTGAATCTAAACACAGGGTCACGGGGGTCTGCTGGAGCCAATCCCAGCCAACTCAGGGCGCAAGGCAGAAACCAATCCCGGGAAGGGCACCAGCCCACCGCAGGACACACACACAGCCACACACTAAGCATACATTAGGGACAATTTAGGATCGCCAATCCACCTAACCTGCATGTCTTTGGACGGTGGAAGGAAACCAGAGCACCCGGAGGAAACCCACGCTGACACGGGGAGAACATGCAAACTCCACGCAAGGAGGACCCAGGAAGCAAACCCAGGTCTCCTAACTGCGAGGCAGCAGCACTACCACTGTGCCACCGTGTAGCCCAAAAATATTACAGTTGATTACAAATATGCAAAAACAACTCTTCTTCTACAAAAGAGACCTGAGTGGCATGTGGCACTACCAACCCAAATTCTAATAGCAGCACGAGGTACGAATGGTTGTGTAAGATGTACACCAAGAGCTGAATTTGCATTAATTCTTCTAGATCTAAAGTTTGACCATTGGCTGGAATATCTGCTTTAGTGTCTCAATGTAGACTATGACGTGTCCCTTTTTAAAAATGGCCACCAACACCCCAATCTGTTCTCTTCGTGGAACTGTTGCCACCACTTCTTTGTATTTCTCATTCTTTCTTGCAGCCTTGTCACTAACAAGCTTTTTAACTATCTTGTCACTGTGATTAACAGTCACAGAAATGGGAAACTATCTGATGCTTTTATCACTGAAGCCCTAAAAAGGGTGAACCCACCAGGTTTAGGAGTTTGTTTCTTCCACGTCTGAATAATATTTTCAAATGAGACCATTCTTCTGCCAGCATTTCTGATAACTGCCAGCCTGAAAGCCTGCACTCACTATCAGATGTTGAATGGTTTGACAAAGCAAATTTGAGGCTGCCCAAAACACATTGACAGTAATATGTCGTAAACATAACGGAATGCATGGTTTACTTATTTACTAGCAATAACAATGGATGTGTCTGACTTCAACCATGAAAGAGTATTGATATACTTTAACTACATCCTTAACTTTTTTACTTTCATAGTCATCTGCCACTATTTGCTCCACAAAATATTACCTTTTATATACATTGCTTGGTAAGATTTAAAAATAATACTGCAACTTGTAAGCAATTAAACAGACTGCAAAATACTATAGAAATGATATAAGGAATGTTTTATATTGATTTGAGCCATAAATACTATGATTTATTTTTTTACTATGTATAGCTATTTTATGTGACTTGTCCTTTAAATTACAGGTATGCTTCCTATGGCTTCATTTAATGCAACAAATATGCAACCTTAGTCTTATTGTCATTATTAAAATGTGCAGAATAAGTTTAGTGGTACCTGCCTGTTCCATTATTTACAAAAAAAGTATTAATGATCTATGTTCATTAGAACTAATATATTTTGATTGACAAACAGTGAAATGCTATTGTTCACATTAGCATACTGAATAAATTAATTTCACAATGTTCAAAGTGATTTTAAAAACTTAATTCTGCCATGGAAACATTAGTAATTTAAAATCAGTATCAGGATCCATTACTCATCCCTCATCATTACTTAAGCTGATTCTGTTATCAGCAACAGAATCGCATCCACTTCTCACTGAAAGCACAATTCTGAGTTTATATCAAATTTATATATATGAATGTGGCAAATACTGAGTAATTTGTGTAATTAAGATCTGAAAATTATTAATTTCCTCTGAAAAGTCAATCTTTATTTGTGTGGCACAAAATGCACATTTTTCTCTTTTTCTTAAAAATGTGTAGCAAAAATGGTTTGTAAAAAAAAGTAAAATAAATAAATTGAACTGATGAATAAAATTGATTTACAACATAGTAAGACTAACATTACAGTTCACTTCATTACAAAACAACAAAATGGAACAGTTATGAACAGTATAAATATATGAATATAGGGCACAAATCTTTTGGTTTTACTTCCATTTCCAATTGAAGCTCAGATTTGTCATCATGTACTGTATAAATTGTGCAATGAAATTCCTACTGTATGTCCAGATTAGCAACCATACACTATAAACACAGATGGTAAAAACAATGTCAGACATTGAAAGTAACATCAAATAATTTATACAAGATACACTCATGCTGTTATTAATATGATTAGATGTCAAGTAACCTAATGACATCAAAGAAAGTAAAGTCATTAGTGAGTCTTATTGACAAAAATACCAGAATGTGTTGTACCTGCTTCATCTTATCAGTGTTGGTAACTCCAAAAAATGTAAAGGAGACATGTAAAGCTGTTAATCCCCACCATAGAACTCCCATGAATGTATTTGCTGACATTAAGGGAGAGGTTGCTTTCATGACACTGTTGTTTCAGATGGCAAGACTCTTGTCTAAGAGTCACCTTCTCACTAGTGTTAATTAGGCACACAATGGTGGTATCATTAATAAACTGAATTATGGATTTGGAGTTGTGCCAGGTGAAACATTCATAGGAGTATTGCAAATGACTCAGAACTTTACCCTGTGGAGTACCAGTGCTGAGGTTCAATCTAGAGAAATTGATGCTACCAAACAGCATAGGTTGAGGGTAGCACTAAGTACCAAATCAAGGAGCTGGGTGATCAGCTTTGATGGTAACATTTTGTTAAATGCTGAGTTTCAGTTAACAGTACTCTGAAAAGCAGTTTATTTAGTTTAGATGAAACAAATGCAATGCAGAGGCTCTTTTGGTCTTAATAACACTTGAAATGATGGAGAAATTAATGAAGCCTGGCCAGTTTTCCAGCTAGAATATTCTGCAGTTTTTCAGTTTTTGCAATTAGTATTTCACAATTTTTTGACTTCTGCCAAAACCAAAAAAATATATATTTAAGTTGTCCATAAAAACATGCATGCAGCATTCAATATTAGTACTGATTAGTACTGATGTACTAAAGCAAATTCCTTATTTAAATGTTATTAGTCACATGAAATTAAATGTATCATTTAACATATCATTGAAGACTGGAAGCACTGTGTTGTGCCCAACTTATGTCGGCATTACCAAGTAATCCCTAACCTATTATGGGACCATATTGATATGGTTAAACATAAATAACATAAACACTTAATACCCTGTGAATATACCCGAGCAAAACAGACATGTAAGGAAAGGGAGAATATCCTTATACAGTTACATATTAGATGTTTCCCTAGGTCATATGTTTATATATTATAACACGTTAAATACTCCATATTTTACTTAAGAGACAGGTCTTATTTTAGTATATTCAGTGTTGACTGGCAAAAATAAAAAAAAAAATACACATGAAAGATTGAGAAAATTGGCACACAAATCTGTTTGTTTTATACTGTATATAAGCCTCAATAGAAATATATGTATGACAGACACTTCAAAATCTTTCTGTTGAACAATACAATGTCCAAAGTGGGTTTTATATACTGGAACTGCTTTAAGCATGGCTGCCAGAGAAATTTATTTATTAATGTGTTCAATTTTGGTAGAACTAATCTATCTCCATTAGCATGATTTAGATATTTTTAGAAAAATATAGCTATTTATAATAAATTTGACAAATTTCAAAAACAGATTGCCACTCTTATTACAGATAAGAACTCAGATTGAGGTATGTTATTCCAAGTTTGGAAGCAAATGCATGAATCAGTTATTTATCAAAGCGCCTACTAAATATCATACAACATGTTTTACTTACAGGCTGCTTTTTATACAAAAGAATTAATCAATAACTGGAATTGTTGCTTCTGATGGATATGGAAAGGCAGCAAACACTTCCGCCTGCAATTTTTTAGGAAGTTCTGATTAAAAAAAAAACATTCCGTGAAAGTAGCAGGGAAGTGTTTGGCACATAGATGTATGGTTTACAGTCCATAGTTAATTATGAAAAGATTTAGAAAATCATATGGTAAGTGGAGATGTAAGCTATAAATAATACTACCGTTAAACTTCACTAACACAACTGAAACATATTAAATCTGTTAGTTATATCCCACAACTTGGCAAAGCATACAGTGTTTTTTACCCTCACTCATCTGCTGCAGTGTGGCTCCTGTTTGCTTTAAAAAAAGTAACGTTCAAAGAGCTAATCAGCTCCTGCCAATTCTCATAAGCATGTGTCGTTTTAATTGTTAGTAATTATTGTTTCTCCATATATAATAGAATAAAACGTATCATAATGGAGTAAAATTTTTAAAATTCAGTTTTAACTGGAAAAAAAGTTTGTTTGGCTAAGCCACAGATAGTTCCAGTGGACAAGGTGATGAGGACACAGTTGCTCCTAATGGTATGTTTTTTTTGAACAGAGAATCCACAAGGCCCATATTTTAAAGTTTCAGAGATCAGATGCTATATCCCTTAGTGAAATAAGATCTGCCAATAACCACACTTTTGATACTGTTCATATATTAAGTCATATTAATACAGCTTGTTTGGTCTAATCCATTAAATTCACCCACACATCCACATCCACTCACTCATTCCCAACTAATCTACAAGATTTCAAATAAAATAAAACACATATTTTATTTTGAAAGCCCTTCATAAGCATGCAGCACAGCAGTTGGCCACTGTGGTTTAATAATTAATTTCAACAAAACTCCAGAAAATAAAGGCAAATTAATTAATGTAAATAAAATATAAAAATTAACAAAATAATAAACACACTAATCACAAATACAGGCTTCAGCATTTAAATAAAGCTAGCTAAATGCAGCATTTAGTAAATGTTTAAGACACATAAAATAAAAAAGTTAACACTTTTATAATTTAGCAGTATACAGTATTTTTAGTTAACAGGTGGGAAAAAAATGAGATCTATTACCTTTATTATAAAGTATGTTATTTATTAGGAATCACTAATGTGTTTATTTGCCAGTTTGTGTTACTCAATTTCACATTATGTATGGCATGTAAAAAAGGGTAAAAGCCTCAACTTTTTGTTTTTCAGTATGCAGGAACTTAGACAAAAGTGGGATGATAATTCCACTTTGGAATTTGACACTGAAAATAGGTGATTTTTGGGGTAATATTGAGTATACAAATATAGTACATGGTAAAAATGTGTTTTTTTTCTTTCATGTGGCAGAGCATCTGCTTTAAATTTGATATTATTATGTCTTTATTTTTAATTACACTCCTTAACTTTAGCCTTGGGAAAATAAAACAATATACTGCTACATAATATCTAGCAGAATACTGGCATATGGATAGTTTTTACTTTAAAAGAATTCTTAATCAAGACAATCTATAATGATATTATTATGATGGCTACCACAACTAGTTCACTGTGTTGAAATTCATTATTAGAATATGATTCAGTTTCAAAGCTGAAGTTATTTTGGTTTATTTGGTTAGTGCTTTGCAGTTGAACTAATTAAATGAAACGACTGATTTAAGAATTTAAATCTTTTTGATATGCATGTATCTACTGTGTTTCACCGACGCATGTGCCCGAAACATCCATTAAATTCCGAGGACATCTTGCCACAATATCTCTGAAAAGGATGTTTAATGATTACATCTATCAATTCGTGGATGCGCCCATTCCAGCAGCATCGGGCAAGACAGAAACAAAATCTCTGGACAGACCATCAACTCATCGCAGGATGAACACAAGCACACACATACACTGGTGTCATTGTAGCTTCACCAAATCCCTAAATCTTCATGTCTTTGAATGGAAAACTGAGCATACTGTGGAAACCCACCAGGAAAACATGCAAACTCCACGCAGGAATCACAAGGGACGAGACTCCCTGCGAGACAGCAGCGCTACCACTCTGCCACCGTGCCACCCCATATGTGTAATCAAAGTTAACAATGTATCTGTAAAATGTAACATACATATTTTAATGCATTTCATCATGAAAGTGATATCAAGTATAAATCTAAGAATTCTAAATGTACAGAGAGCTGGAATACAGTAATCCCTCGCTATATCGCGCTTCGACTTTCGCGGCTTCACTCTATCGCGGATTTTATATGAAAGCATAACTAAATATATAACGCAGATTTTTCGCTGCTTCGCGGGTTCTGCGGACAATGTGTCTTTTTACTTCCTGTATATGCTTCCTCAGTTGGTTTGCCCAGTTGATTTCATACAAGGGACGCTATTGGCGGATGGCTGAGAAGCTAACCAATCAGAGCACGCAGTTAAGTTCTCCTGACTGAGAAGCTAACCAATCAGAGCACGCAGGAGCTATGCAGTGTTAACCAGGAAGTCTCATCTCGCTCATTCAGCATCAACGTGCTTCGCTGTGTAAAGAGTTGTGCTCTTTAGTGTTTATCTTTGTGCATAGTCAAGCCCTTCATTATGGCTCCAAAACAATCTGCTACTGCTTCAGGTGCCGTGCCCAAGCGCAAGAAGAAGATGTTAACGATTGCCGAAAAGGTAAACGTTTTGGATTTGTTGAAGGCTATGATTCTTTTTATTTAAAAAGTAGGAAAGGAATATAAGATCTACGGATGCAGCGTCCTTTTAACCAGGGTGCAAAACGAGTTGTAAGTGGATGTAATAAGGCAGTAGTCTGGATGGAATCTGCTTTAGGGATTTGGATTGAAGACTGCCAGAAGAAGAACAACGGCAGTGCTACACAATCGCCTGAAGTGGCTCCTTTACAAGGGCTGTAACGCTCTCCTTTGTTGTGCAGTAAAATTAAACTCATTGTTATCGGACAAGTCATCGTGTCATTGTTGGTGAGTAACCATAAATAATTAATACATTTACTGTATACTATTTTTCTTGCAATGTACCTATTTATTGCTGGTGACCTGTCTATCGTAATGGCTGTAACATATGTGATATCGGAGACACTCAATATCTTTAAAATAATATTTAGGTTTTACTGTATATAAACAGTGTGTGTTTATATACATAATTTCAATGAATCTTACCTAATATCTAAGAGAATACAAAGGGATTATGCTGTATAACGCTGCGGGGAATATTTATAAACAGTGCGGGAGAGTTTATAAGGGCTTAAAATATATAAAAATAACCATACAAACATATGGTTTCTACTTCGTGGATTTTCACCTATCGCGGGGGGGTCTGGAACGCAACCCCCGCGATGGAGGAGGGATTACTGTATTATAAATTTAATGTGGTCTGTGTGGTGATCTATTGCTGCTTGCCGCTACTGTCAGTTCAGGAGGAAGCTCCAAAAGAGCTTTGTGATTAACAGCTGGGTCGGTTTTAAGATGACGTTTATGATGGTCAACTTTAACGACAAAGTAAACTACAGAATTAAAGTGGACATTTTGAGTTTCAAGCCGAAATTTCCATTATGTCATTTTTTTTTCTCTGTGGCTCAAATATGGCACCGTACATTCTAATAGTATTGTGAAGGTGCAAAATAAAAAAGGCGGCACAGAAGATGGTATGTGAGAATTTTAAAATATATCGTGTCATTACTTTACACCTGAATATAAAGGCAACATGAATACATTTGTACGTCAGCATTTTGCTTCACCACATTGAATAAATAAATATAAGATATCCCATGAAAATAAGCCCTAGTGCATCTTTTGGAGCAAACATTAATATAAGACCCAGTCTTATTGTCGGGGAAACATGGTAGATATTTGTATGTATACTATGACATATATAATGCAGGCATCTTTAGGTTTTATTAAAACTTTTGTAATGGATGACAGACATGGTGGGCGTCCCAGTCGGGAAGGAGTATGATTCCTTAAGCAGATGGGAGGCCAGCCCTATGCCACCACAAGAAACAGGGTGAAGATCATCCTATATTGCCTGGAACACTGGCAGGCCATTGCCAAAGCAGGTACACTTGCACCCCGGCTCGGTTGGACCCAGGAACAACACCCAGGTGGGAGGACAGTATAATGGAAGGACAGAGGGACAACCCAGCAGGACTATGGGTTCCCCCAAGACAATAAGAGACAGCTTCCTTGGGCAATGTTACCTATATGGAACATCCTTGTTGGGTTTAGTAGGGGCCACCAGGGGTGCTGCTGTTGGCAGGGATTGGCTCCAGCAGACCCCCGTGACCCTGTAGTTAGGATGTAATGGGTTGGATGATAGATGGATGTTGTGCACTGTTGGAGTTCATTATTCTTATTTGTAGAAACATTATGAGTGAGCATAATAATTATAACACTTGTTGTCATATGTTGTCTCTGGGCTTATTTCTTGTATCTGTATAAAAATGTCCTTCCAATGTTTTGTATTTTCCAGTTGCAAATAAATTTGCCTTTGGTACAACAAACGTTTACTTAAACCAACTTAGAGCAAAGGCCAGCATCACTCTCTAACAGTGTGCAAACCTGGTAAATATGTACCCCAAAGGACTTAAAACAGTTACTGCCACAAAAGGTCACTCTACAAAATATTAAAGTGTGGGGATTAAATACATACACAGTACAAACAGCAATATTTACTCTTTTTTCTTAAGATTTTTTTTTTCTAATATAAAAGACTTTGGCATTAAATCAAGTTTTCAGATACGGCACTTTGAAATTAAAATTTCACAGAAGACAAAATTTCATTAGGAGATTTATTATTCAGTAAAATTAGAAAATTGCTTATTGGCCTGAAATCTTGTTAAGTTGCAGACAGTTGTTCTCTGTGACTAGCATTTTATTGGACTTTGTACTGCTAGTTTTATTGTTCTTATTTTAAAGTTTGTTAGCTTCTTTGAGTAAGGAAAATATGCTTAATAAGAAAGTGTTATTGTTGTAACATTTATTTTTTACAGTGTTAACATGACTATGTGCAGGAATGTCTATTTACATAAATTTGTATAGGAATAAACCTCAACCACTGAAGGTCAAAATGTTAATTATTTTACTGAAATTAAACCTGGTTTACATCTAAGATTACACACTTCTTTTTAATAGGTGTAGAGACTGAATGTCAATTTTAATTTAAACATTTAAGTGGGCCTAAGTTTTAAAATGCAGTTAAGTCTGATGAACCTATAGTTCTAACAAAGGGATGATGAGAACACTGTAATGAAATTAGGCCCAGAGATTCATATTGTAGCGTCTCCCCAGACGGTCACTTGGTTAGTTCCTTCTTTATTAATCACAAAAAAACGGTTGCTGTTGGCCGCAACCACGCCGAACAGACAGAACTCAAAAAGACTCCGCGCAAGAGCGACATGAACAAGTCCTCCCCCACTCTCCTACACATTATCACCACACAGCGCTCCCCCCGCCTCGGCTCCACCCCCCATCCCTCCGGAACCTCCTTTACCTTCCACTCTATTACAGTCCATCAGAAATAACAGGGACAACAGAATAAATAACTGAGAGGGATGCAAATCACAGAACACAAACTGCAGAACAGAACTCTACAATAAAGAACAGAACGCTACACTGCTCCCTCCCCACTAAGACCCTCGTCCCGAGGGTCCCACAAAAAGTCCCTGAGGTGCCCGGGGGGTCTTCTCAGTCTCCGAGGCCTGCGGGGTGTGAACGCAGGTGGCTGTGCCTGTGGTCCCGCAGCAGGTGGGTGCAGCACAGGGGGGGGAAGTCAAAGGGTTAGCAGATGGAACAGCAGCTGGGAAGGGGGTGGTGACCACCCGGTCCCTTTGAGAGGGCGTGGGCCGCCTAGGGCTCTGTTGAGGCTGACCGGTGCCCCTGTAGGGTGCCAGCCTGTCCCTGTGGAGGGCCACCCGCCTTCCCCTAGGAGGGAGCTGGACTCTATAAACCACCTCCCCCAGTCTTTCAAGCACTCTACAAGGGCCCACCCAGTGGCAGTCCAACTTAGGACACCGACCCTTCTTTTTTTTCGGGCTATAGACCCAGACCAGATCCCCGGCCTGGAAGTCATGACCTTTAGCCCGCATGTCATAACACCTCTTCTGTCTTATGCCCGCTTTTTGTAGCTGGTCACGGGCAAAGGCATGAGCTGAATCCATTCTGTGCTGGAGCTTCCTGGCGTATTCCGGCCCTGGCGGAACAGCGGGCACGTCAGGGGGTCTCCCAAAGGTCATCTTCGGTGGTGTGCGCAGTTCTCGTCCCAACATGAGCAGGGCTGGTGTGCATAGGGTGGAGTCCTGTACAGCAGACCTGTAGGCCAGCAAGACGAGGGGGAGGTGAGTGTCCCAGTCCCGCTGGTGCTCTGCCGTGAGGATGGCTAACTGTTTCACCAGGGTTCGATTGAAGCGTTCAACCAAGCCGTCGCTCTGGGGGTGCAATGGTGTGGTCCGGGTCTTCCGCATGCCCAGGCGTACGCACATGGCTAAAAACACAGCCGACTCAAAGTTCCTTCCCTGGTCACTGTGGATGGTCTCTGCGGCTCCAAACCTTGCAAACATGCCCTCCACCAGGGCATCAGCCACGGTCTCTGCCTCCTGGTCTGGAATGGCATACGCCTCTGGCCACTTGGTAAAATAGTCCATTGCAACAAGGATATAATGGTTCCCCTTATCTGTACGGGCCCACTACGTCCACCGCGACTCTCTCCATCGGGGCCCCCACTGCCATCTGCTGGAGCTCGGCACGGGACTGATGAGGGGGGCCCTTGTGCGCTGTGCAGAGGTCACAGCGACGGCAGAAGTCCTCCACGTCCCTCCTGACCTGACCCCAGTAAAACCCCTGCCTGATGCGACGGAGAGTCTTTGCCACCCCAAAGTGACCAGTCCCTGCGGCACCATGGCATGCCTGGAGGATATAATCCCTCAGGGCCCGGGGAACCACCACCTGCCACCTCTCCTCTCCAGTGGCCGGCTCCTTCCAGGCCCTCTGCAGTACCCCGTTCTCCACCCTAAGGGCATCAAATTTCTCAAACAGTCCTTTGGAGGCAGGAGAACACCCTGCCACCTCCTCCCACTGTGGTTTGCGGCCTGCCTCCACCCAGCGTAGCACCGGCTGTAGATCAGCGTCCAGCCCTTGTTGAGCGCTCCACTCCGTTTGGTCCAACATTTGAGCCAACCTGCAAACTGGTCCACCCCCCTCACATGTAGCATCTTGCTCCTCCTCCCCCTTGATCTCAGCCTCCCTGGCCTCTCTCTTCTCGCAGTACTTGCAGCCTGCATGCACACAAGGGCGTCGGGACATGGCGTCAGCATTAGTGTGCCGGGTCCCCGCCCTGTGCTCCACCGTGAAGGAATACGATGCCAGCTCCTCAAGCCAGCGGGCTATCTGGCCTTCTGGTTCTTTAAAGGACATCAGCCACTGTAGGGCAGAGTGGTCGGAACGGACGGTGAAAGGGAGGCCGCACAGGTAGTACCTGAAATGGTCTATGGCCTTAACAACTGCAAGGAGCTCCCTGTGGGTCACGCAATAGCGCTGCTCAGCTTTGTTGAAAGTCCTGCTAAAATAGGCCACTACTTTTTCCCTGTCCTCCCCCACTTGAACGGCCGACTGGGGTCGGGGGGGTGAGGATCGGAGCGTTTGTCAGTGCCATCTTCAAGGAGCTGAAGGCCTGCTCGCACTCTGGTGTCCACACAAAGTCACAGCCCTTTCCCTGCAGGCGGAACAGGGGTGCAGCTATACAGGAGAACCCCCGGACGAACCGCCTGTAATAGGAGGCCAGCCCAAGGAAGCTCTTCAAGTCCCTGATGCTGGTAGGCGTCGACCAGTCCCTCACCGACCGGACCTTGTCCTCCAAGGTGCTGATTCCCTCACCCCCAATCCTGTGTCCCAAAAACTCCAGTTCCTTCCTCATGAAGCAGCACTTTTCTGGGTGCAGCTTCAGTCCTGCTGCTGCTATCCTCTGTAGGACCCTCCTCAGCGAACCCAATGCCGCCTCGAAGGAGCCCTCATGCACAAGAATGTCGTCCAAATAGACCAAGCATTCTTGGCGGGGAATGGCATCCAGGACCCTTTCCATCAGCCGCTCAAATGTGGCTGGGGCGTTGCAAAGGCCAAAGCTGAGGACCCTGAACTGCCACAACCCCCGCCCGGTGCAGAAAGCGGTCTTCGGACGGGCCTCTGGGCTGAGTGGGCCCTGCCAATAACCGCTGCATAGGTCTAATGAGGAGAACCACGATGACCCCGACACCAGATCCAAGGACTCATCTATGCGGGGTAGCGGGTACGAGTCTTTTTTAGTCACACTGTTCAGAGGCCTATAGTCTACGCAGAACCTCATTTTCTGACTCTTTTTTTTGTGGACCATCACAACCCCCGAAGCCCACGGGCTGTTGGACGGCTCAATGATCCCTGCGCTGAGCATTTCCTCAATCGCCCTGTCAGCGGCCTCCTGATGTGCCAGGGGGAGGCGGCGGGGGCGTGTCTTGATCGGCCGCGCATCCCCTGTGTCGATCTCATGGTGGACCAGGTGTGTCAGGCCGGTCTCTTCTGAGAGTGCGAAGATGTCTTTGAATTCCCACAACACCTGCCACAGCTGCTCTTGTTGCTCGGGTTGCAGGCCATCACAGCTGCGCCTCCAGATCTCTTTCACCGCCGTCAACCTGTCAGCCTCCCCCGACACCGGCTGCTGGACCAAGGACTGTGGCTGTACATCTCCCCTGGTGTGGATGACAGGGTGCACGGGGACAGGCGGGACCACCTGCAGGGGTATGTCCTCCATCTGATGGGTCCCCGCTGCTTTCGACGCCGCTGGAGTGGAGCTTTGGGACTGCGCAGGTCGGACCATCTGCACCATGGGACCCCCTGGGAACTGTAGTGTGTTTTTCCCCAAGTCCATTACACACCGAGCTGCCCTTAGAAAGTCTAGGCCTAATATGCACTCATCCTGTACAGCTGCAACCCACACCCTAAAGTCCACTACTAGGCCACCTACCCGGATGTTCACCAGCCCCCGCCCCAGCATGGGAGTTAAATCCCCCGTCACAGTTCGAAGCTTGACGGATGTGGCTTCCAACTGCGTCCCTGCTGGAACCATGTCAGGTCTGAGGAGCGTGGCAGTGGAGCCCGTATCTATTAGAGCTACACAGAGCGCCCCCTTCAGGGTGATAGGGACATGGCAGAAGTCCCCAACATGAGTCCAGCCGACGACCCTGGTCCATTCCGCGCCGTCGTCTGCTTCTGGGGGAAGCTGAGCCATGCTTCCCCGGCTTTGCAGGTGGGCTCTATCCCCCGACGGACCCACGGAGTGGGACTGATGAGTAGGGGTCTGTGCCGTCCCTTCTACGCAGACCCTGGGCCGTTTCCCTGTCGGTCAGCACGCTTTGGGCACCGCATGCTGATGTGGCCGCCCTGGCCGCACACCCAGCAGACAAGATCACCGCGGCAAGGTCGGCCGCTCTGCGGGGGCTGGAGGGACACAGCTCGAATCATCTCTGTCAGCTTGCTGACCCACGCCGGCTTCTCTGGTCCTTGGATTTCGCTACCCACGGCCCTTGCAACAGGGCTACAGGTGAAGGCATCAGTCTCAGTCGTAGCTCCCACCAGCTCCCTCTCCAGCGCTATCTCTAAAGCGTTCTGCAGTGTGCGAGGGTGGGCCAGCTGCGTCTGTACCCGCAGGTCCCTCGGGGAAAGAGCCCGGATGAATTGGTCCCTTGCAAGCTCGCTCTGCACCACGGCTGCCATGTGCGAGTAAGCCCTCCTCGTCAGCGTTTCAATCTCTGCAGCCAAAACGCGGAGCGGCTCCCCTGTCAGTCTCTGTCTATTAGCCAGTTCAGAGCGCAGGACAGCAGGCTGATTAAATTGTCCAAAACGCCGCTGCAAGGCCCCAACTAATGCCTCATAGTCACCCCGTTCTTCTGGGCTAAGTAACAGCAAAACAGCGCGAGCCATCATCCGTGAGGCACAGAGCCAGCTGAAGTGCTTTGATGTCTTCGGACCAGCCCGCAGCCTTCGCCAGCAGTTCAAATTGGGCATAAAAGGCCTCCCAGTCAGTCTTACCAGAATATTTCGGCGTTTTCATCTGCGACTGGTCACATAGGGGGCCGCCATTTCTGTTTACGTTCGGCTTCACCTCCTTCCTGGTGGGTATTTGCGCGCTAGCGCCGTCCCCCGCCAACCCCGCGCTGAATCCGGCGTCAGCAGCTAGCTTCCTGGCCGTCTGCCTCAGGCGAGCTACGTGCTCCATATCGCGGAGAGCGTCTATCCTACGTCCCGGTGTATCAACGTTATCACCGTACTCCACCTCCTCCTTGACTTTTGGTCGAGCGCCTGCGTTGTCCCGCTATGCGGCCATGCTGCTCATGGTGATAGCAGGGTTAGCTGGAAGCTGCTAGCTAGCTCACCCGAAAGCCGAGCACAATCCGCCGGTGTTTACTTCTGACACCAGTGTAGCGTCTCCCCAGACGTAATGACGATCTGAGACGGTCACTTGGTTAGTTCCTTCTTTATTAATCACAAAAAAACGGTTGCTGTTGGCCGCAACCACGCCAAACAGACAGAACTCAAAAAGACTCCGAGCGAGAGCGACATGAACGAGTCCTCCCCCACTCTCCTACACATTATCACCACACAGCGCTCCCCCCGCCTCAGCTCCACCCCCCATCCCTCCGGAACCTCCTTTACCTTCCACTCTATTACAGTCCATCAGAAATAACAGGGACAACAGAATAAATAACTGAGAGGGATGCAAATCACAGAACACAAACTGCAGAACAGAACTCTACAATAAAGAACAGAACGCTACAATATTAAAGCACTGGTGCCCAGATGTTGTTAGGGTCCTGAAGTTTCAGTTGTTATGCATCCCCTTTGCAACCAGTATTGAGGTCTGGGTAACCACTGTTATCTTCTTCAGTTGGTTTGCTCCACAACAGATAAACACACATTTTTGAAAAATATACATGTCAGATTTTGACTAGAATTGCAGTACTGCATTATTTCACATGTCAATGTCACTGGTGAGAATAAAAATTTCAACTTATGGAGGGATGAAAATTAAGGAAATATTACATTCATGATGCATTACAGACTGATGAAATAAAACAAAGAAAACACTAGTGTCAGTATAATAGTGTCAGAAATACATAAAAAAGTTGTCCTTTACAATGATCACAAGCAACAAAATATGCTTTCATTTTTTTCATTTATGTCTGGCCTAGGATAAATAAGTTTCATATAAATTTTAGGTTCTGTCATAAATGCTAATAGTGTTTGAAATTATTTATGAATTTTACCATGATTAAGTATTATTATTATGTGTGATTATTTTATATTAAATATACTTATAAAGAAATATCCTTAATTTATTTTTTTTTTTTACAGCTAGCCTACATACTTTAATAACCTATTCATTTTATCTATTGTTTTGCATTGAATTACACTATATTGTTAATATCATTTTTTAATAACCCCTTTTTAGGCAGTAAACACCCGAACCTTTTAAACAATGTGGGCCAAAGTCAATTCTGTAGCCCCTCTGGGATTGGAGGCTCTGAAGCTTAAGCTTCATTAGTTTCATAGTACATCTGCACCTGCTGAAGCCGAGTATCAGAATGAATCATTTTGATCTTTACTTGGCTCTTTTACGTGGCTCTCTATTTTTAAAAGGTCTACTCGTCATTGCCACAATAGAGGGAATTCTGTTAAAGGGAATTAATTGTAGGCACGCTGTTTTTATAGGTTCCCCATCCACTGGTGATGGAATGGCAGCTCATACTATGGGTGTCTCATCCCTATGTGTTATAAGTTTTCAGCCTCATCTCAGTATGTTACAAGAAAGATGTGCCAACCTGGAATCACCATATGAAAGGGCACATACAGTGATCCCTCCTCGATCGCGGGGGTTGCATTCCAGAACCAGGAGGTTGTAGAGACAGGGAATTTAAAACACTGCAAACAAACATTTGTCTCTTTTTCAAAAGTTTAAACTGTGCTCCATGACAAGACAGAGATGACAGTTTCGTCTCACAATTAAAAGAATGCAAACATATCTTCCTTTTTAAAGGAGTGTGCGTCAGGAGCAGAGAATGTCCAACAGAGAGAGACAGAAAGAGAAAAGCAAACAATCAAAAATCAAAAGGGCTGTTCGGGCTTTGAAATATGCGAAGCACTGCTCGACAAAGCAGCCACAACAAAGGGAGCAATGTGAAGGTAGTTTTTCAGCATTTTTTAGAGGAGCGTCCGTATCCTCTAGGCCAGTATGCGAACAGCCCCTCTGCTAACACCCCCTCTGTCAAGGGCAGAGAATGTCAGAGAGAGAGAGAGAAAAGCAAACAATCAAAAATCAATACGTGTTGTTCGGGCTTTCAAGTATGCGAAGCACCACGCGGGAAGCATATTGTATATCAGTGAGGAGGTTTATTTAATACTTAATACGTGCTCTGATTGGGTAGCTTCTCAGCCATCTGCCAATAGCGTCCCTTGTATGAAATCAACTGGGCAAACCAACTGAGGAAGCATGTACGATAAATTAAAAGACCCAATGTCCGCAGAAATCCGCGAACCAGCGAAAAATCCGTGGTGTATATTTAGATATGCTTACATATAAAATCTGTGATGGAGTGAAGCCGTGAAAGTCGAAGCACGATATAGCAAGGGATCACTGTATACCATACTGTTCCAATTATTTTCAAATAAAAATATACATTACAATATAATTAATCCAATCAAAGTGCCAAACTAAGATAACAAAAAGTTGCATGTTATTAGTTTTGTCATGATACCAAACTCATAACAGGATCTTTGTTAGAATACTTGGCATTTAAATTTAGCCTGAAAGCAGGCTAAAAATGTTTAATTTGTCATTGACAGACTGATCCCTATGAAGGATTGGCAGTTTAGGTCAGGCATTCCATCTAACTTAGCCTTAGCTGTTTCAGACAAATGATGGATGGATTAATGTTTTTTGCAATTTTTGTTTGTCGTGTGAGCAAAAAATGTATCCATGAGAAAATATTGTAAATAACGTATCATTTAAATCCTATTTTTTTTAATAAAGCAGCAGAAATAAAGTATAGAATAGCAATACAAGAACTAATTAATTTTAAAGCAGTTTAAATCTGTAAAAGAAATTCTAATTTTTACACATGTTTACACAGTAATGCTAACATAAAAGTGAATGGATGGGTAAATGAGTGGGTGGCAGTTTTCTCTTTCTAGTGGAAGAAACTGTCTTCTGCAGAACTCACAATATTAGCACTAATATCATGAGTGCTCTGTTCTTCATAATAAAGTAGAACTTCATTTGAGGCTTAGCTACTTTAGGCCCATAAAATATAATATTCCATAACAATTCAATGAGTGATCTTTAGATATAATTTTTCAGATAGACTATGTTCATTGTATGTATGTTTATAGATATGAAAAAATTTAAATGATTGGAAATTTTGACATCATAAGGACAGCAAATAACAAACTTTTACAAACAATAGGAGGTCAATAGGCTTATTGATCTTGTTTTGATTATTTAATAACTAGGCTTTTACAGTATGTAACTAGTTTGCTGCCAATTGTCTGGTGTTTGGCATTTAGACTTTGACATCACTTGAGATTTCTTTGCACTGATATATTTTTCTTTAATTATCTAATACCAAATTACAGTTAGAATAATTAAATTGAATCAGGCAGAATGCAAGAAGAAGTTAATCATTTGAAAGCACTGGAGTTAATGATAATGCAAATACTTCTACACTTGTAAGCACACAGAAAAATGCTACAATAAATGTTATTTTCTCTCAGTACTTAAGTATAAGAGACCAAGAAAAGACAAGGGCCATTAATCAACAGATATCAGAAGACTATTAATAACTCTGAAAAGTACCATTAATGCTGATTGTAATAGCTTAGAGGACTCATTACTATTCATACGATCATAAACCTACACTATCTCAACAATTAGGTAAATAATTAGAAAGAGTGCTGCAATCAGCTGCTGGATTTTTCAATCAGGGTTTATCTATAGGATGGAACAGAATTTATGATATTTAAATGTATCTGGATACCAAGCAACTTACAGCTTATCCACTATTATCAAATGCAGTTGGTAGAGCACTTTTTTATTTCTGACATTCTTTGCTGAGTTTAGAACAATTGAAATTCATGTTGTTTTGCTTAAAGTAATTGATAAGCAACAATTTATTGTCTTATTTTAGCACCTGCATTTGCTGGGATTAAGCGTAATTGTTGTGTTTGCTAGTCTCTTGCATATGTGAAATTATAATCTTTTGTGTGGTATTTACATATCATACTGTGTTTCACTTTGTCTGATGTCAACATCTGTATTTAATATTATAATCAGCCTTATTATAATGCAGTTTAATTGGAAAATCTTTATAAAAAGTGACATTAAAAAAGAAGTTATTTTGACATCAGTGCTTACAGTTATATGGTAAAACAGTCAAATAAACTGTGATATCAAAGGTAAAGAAATCTTATTAAATATACCTCCTATTGATGCAAAGTGTTTGTAAAATGACTGTGAATAAAAGCATTCATAAAAGGCAGCTCCAGTGTTGTCTTACTGTTACTTTGTTTGAGAACTTCAGGAAGACATGTTGTGCCACAGTTTTGGTAATTCTCTCCATTTAAATTCTAAAAGTGTTTTCCGTTAGCAAAAAATAACAATACAACATTATCCAATGAGTTTTTTATACAATATTATTGTACATAATCATCCAGTAAAATGAGTAACCTTTTTTTTCTAGTTTCAAATAGTTAGCCATGTTTCCGTTGTCTTCACTGCTGAATCCCACTGCCTGTTATGATGCTTCCACAAATTCTCTCTTTCTGGTACCACTTCCCCTTGCTCCTCAGTATCTTGCTTCCTCTGTCACCATAACTTTTCACCTCTGTTTTGGCATTCGTGCTCTTGTCCTTTTTACCGGAATCCATCATTCTGCTCTTCTTGCTGCCCTTGACTTGTCTATGCTCCGTATCATTCTCGATACACCTGTTTCATTCAGCTCCATCTGACCAGTCTTTTCCTTCAAATCCTCGTTACTAATTGTTCTTGGCCATCTTATTCCATTAATCCATCAAATGCGTTCAGTCTTCTCTTAATTACTTGGCTAAATGTCCAACTTTCAGCTCAATTTTAAGGCTACTGGCACTACTAGTACATTATAGACTCTTAATTTTGTACACAGTTTGAGGTCTCTGCATGTCCAAGGTCCTCTTTCCAACTTAACAAATACTGCTCCTGCCAAACCTAATCTCTTTGTCACGTTCATCTCACAACTGTCTTTCACCTCAATTTTACTTATGAAATATGTAAACCTCTCTACTCTTTCCAGCTCTTGATCTTTATATTCCAATGTGTTTGTTTGCCATTCTTCATCCATTTTGTTTTGACTATGCTTATATTTAATCCAATTTAAATACTCTCAGCAGCTCTATTAATGCTGTTATACTCACTGCCAGAGTTTCTTTCAGATATTATAATATAACCCTTAATCATACAGATCTCCTGTATTTATTCATTTATTTATTTTAGGGGCACCACACATAACATGAAATATACCTTGAAATAAAAACTGTCACTTTCACCCATCAAATACAAGAGAATGGGTTCTAGCAAGTATTACATCTTTGTCCATCTAAGGCCAAATTTGTATGTGGACACCATGCATCTGTTGTGAGTGGATCATAAATAGTAACAACTGTGCTCGCCTTGGAAATCCAGAGGCTCATAGGCAGTTGCAATGTTGTGGCTATGAGTGTTCTTTTTATAAACTCAGTACATTTTCAGTTGCAGTGGTCCAGTTCTAGCAGTTGTTGAAAAAATGGTTTTCTATTCATTGTTAGTGATTGTAAAATAAACTTACTTTTCCCAGTATTGTTTTACAGAGTTTATGTGGTGCTAAATTGAAATTTTAATGAAATATTTATTTCCATCGATGTTTCATCAATTAAATGATATAAAATTTTAATAAGAACTGAAATGTATCAAGATCATGGCCTTGGGAAAGGCCAGACCAGATAGTTTCACCATTGTCTGTGTCTGTTTGATTATAGTTTCTTCGTGAACTATATCTTTGTTATTAATTCCAACTGAAATAATAACATTTCTCACTTTGCCATTCAGTGGCTTAACTTTTTTGAAGAGTGAGATAAAATTTGCTATCTTCGCTCCTGGGTAAGAACCTATTTGTATGGCTTTAAAGTGGTGACCCACCGCTAATCATAAACTGGAATCCCCAAGAATTACATTGGAGTGTTTGATTTCAATTTTCCATTCTAAATTTTTCTTTTTGGAAATTCCATGATTTTTAGGGTAGTAGGTCACCAGTTGTTTTGTAATGGGGCTCTCCTTGGGCAATGTTGAAGGAGAAGGCAAAACCTCCTGGTTGCCTAAACATAAAGTATCCGTATCCGGTCAATTAGAAAAGTTTCAGGTTGTATCATATCAAGAGGACTATCCCCATTCCTAGCTGGAGGAGTTATGTCTAGTTCTAAAGATAGATCAGGGTTCTCTACCTCGGCTTCCAACAGTTGGGCAATTGCCCTCTGTGCCGCACTGTCCGATTCTGCCTCTAAGGTCAAATTAAATTTCAATTCCGTTTCTCTTTTCTGTTCTTCTTCTATAGTTCCCTCTATATGTGTCTCTGTTTCACATTCTACCTGTTTTGGTGTAACCTCCTGTTTTGGTTTATCCTCCGATTCCCTTATTATAGAACCAGTTAACACCTTCTTAACCAATGGGACTTTATTATAGGACTTCTCTGCCCTTTTAGGTTTGGCACCCAATCTAGCCAGTTCCTATTCCGATGAGGTTAAGGTGATTAGTTCCTTCAATAACTTCTTCTGAACCTGTTTGTTCTTTCGTTTCTCCTTTTGTTTCCCCTTCTATTCTCTTTTCTATTTCCTGTGAGTCTAGTTCTGTTGTTATTTGTCCAGACTGGTCTGATTTCCTGGCTGTAGAAGACTCCATTTCACTAAAGGAATAAAAACTCAAATCCAGGCCTGCCCATTCATTAACTGATTTAAAAAACCTAATTTCTAGTGTCTTTTCTGATTTTTTTTGTTTGATCTGTATTTGTCTTTTTATTGATCTGAGTTCTTTGTGGTAGCTCTCTTGGTTCCCCTGTTTTTGGGATTTCGGGTAAGTTTTTGTCCTACTGTTCATCTGTACCCTCTTTTCTATTTAATCTTCATGAGTCCCTTTTGGGGACCCACCAGTCGCTATCAGGAGAATCAGTGTCAGGTCTTTTACTTAGACCCTGATCATCATTTGACCATGGAAGTTTTTTTCTGTATTCAAGTTTTTTAGCTAACTGACTCTTTCTGTCCTACTTCTGTAGTTCGTGATTTAGGCTCTAATGTTGTCATGTTATCTTTATCTAGTCTCATGTTATTATTTTGAATCTGTGTTTTGATCATATTTTGAATTAAGGTCTCTTGATCCTTAAGGCTGAGCTTAGCCTCCAGACCCTCCAGGATCATTCTGGATTGATATTGCCACTGTTTCTGTTGTTCTATTTTTTTCTGATTTTCCCTCATTTCATTTAGATCTTCAGTGTAGGCATCCAAGATTTGTATTCAAAACTTGGAAATCGCATTTTAAACCAGATGGTGGCTGTATGCCAGCACATCTGCCAATCTGTATCCTCTGTCATAATTGCTCCCACTTCCACTTAAGTTTCAACTAACTTTTCAGTGTAATGTTCAATCAAAATTTGAATTGAAGTAGCCTGCCAGTAGCAGGAATTAGCACTGATAAGTTCTCTTACCTTATCGTCTGCAAAGGCAGGTCTAAAGGATTACGTAAGCCGTTCAGTCTGCTGCCTTATTGCTTTCGGTGCTTCATTTTTCAGGGCCTCAGTAGTAATCTTTAAATGGTGTTTTAGCTGGGCCCATCTAAGTAAAGCTTCACCATCTGGGAGGAGGGCAAGCCTGTTTCTACTCTCTTTTCCTTATTAAAAGTACTCGGTTCAAGTCCAGGACGTCTGGGTCTCAAATAATTTGCCCTATAATAACTATCTTCTGTGCTACAGAGTTCAATCTCCCCATATCTAGCACTTATGCTTCTTTTGCTTCCTCTTCTTATGTTACCCCTCCTATATGCTTCTCTGTTCCAGTCCCAATCAGAAAAGCCGTAATAAGTTTTATTATATGCTGGTTCTTCCCATCTTTAGTCTGGCATATATCTGATACTTACATTACCTCTGGAACCTCGATTCCTATAATGTCTGGCGCATCTCCATTGTGTTCTCTTATCTCTTTCTTTTTCTACCAGGTCTTGATTCAGACCAATCACCCCAGTAATTATTACAGAAATCATTCATATATTGTCTATTGTCCTGTCTAAACACCTCATCTCTATACTTACTGGTATCTCCATCATCTCTGATCTAGTAATTAAATCTGTCCCAATTTGTATCTTTGTTATTTCATATGTCTGTTCTGTCTTCTTCTATTGTCTCCAGATCCCTATTTAAACGATAAACCTCCTGTTGGTAAGGTATGTCTGTATTGTATTTGTGGGTGTAATCACCCTTACCTTCTTGGCCCAACCTCGAATATTCAGTATCTTTATCATTAAGACCCTCCATATTACCTCCTCCTCTTTTAATTGGTCTCCTCTCCCACATCATTCTTCTCACAGGTTTCTCAGTATTCATTATTTCAAAAAAAGAATTAAATATAATAATATAATTTAGTGGGAGTATTTTATTTTAGTAAATCCCAAATGAACCAAATTTTTTTAAAGAAAAACACAACAAAATGAAATTGTCTCTCAAGTAACAGTCTTTACTTTTAGAAAATCTTTTCTTTTTTTTGATTTCTTTAAAAAACAGAAATATTTGTTTTCTTCTTTTTTAGAAAAAATTACAATGTATTTCAAAAACAAAGTTTTGCTTTACTTGAAATTATACAAATATATAGTAATTGAAAAAAACTTTTGTTTTGTATAAATAAACTTATTTATAAATTTATATTACAAAAATATGTACACAAGTTATTATATATATAGTCTTTCACGATCGTTATTGTACAATCAATACCAAATTTACATTCATATGTACTTATATACTCTTTGAAAGAAAAACCAACCAAAACAAAATAACAAACTATAATAAAATTAGTAAATATTTTCTTTTTGTTTACAGTACCAAAAAATCTGAACAGAATAAATATACAGTATATATATATATATATTCACAACATAAATTTCTTAGAAAAAATATCAAACAAACTAAAAGTCAAAAAAAAATTTTTATCTGCTTTCTTTTGTGCGGTACAAAAATTCCTATGAAAGTGACAATATATATTCAGTCACAAAAAAGATTATAAGAACCAAAATGTATTTTTATGTTCTATGCCATTTGAGCCCACCAAGTCATATACTTTCACTATATGAAATGACTGTTGTAATTCTATGTTCAGAACAAATTATGTATCAATAACAATTTATTTGAGTTCTTTAGATATATTTAACAGGAGGATCCCTTCAATTTCTGTAATTCAATAAGGCAGCTTCTTTCTACCCCTAACCCCCACAAGCTTCTTCTACAAAACCACTTCCCCCCCAAAAAAAACCTTTTAGAATCTTCCTTTCGAAAAAAAACATCTTTGGTCATCTTTTCAAAAATGAAAGATATCCTCCTATTTTTTTTAAACAATACATATCTACATTCATTTACTTTGTTTATACAATCTTAACTCCTATTGGAAGCCAAATGAATCGCTTCTCAAACAAAAATAGATTAATAGAAATTTTTTAGAGAGGAAAGAAAAACTGAACTGAAAGATAGAACAAAGTAAAATATAAACTAGCACCAGACGTTTTAGACTATTTAACCTTCCTCAGTGGCGCATGTATAGTGTTGATTGCCAATTCCTCTTGACATTTTTAATTGTATGCCCATGGGGTAAATACTACTACTAAATACTTTATTTTTTATATAAATATGGCACATCCCATCTAGTGAAGCCCCTCACTCTGACCTTTTCATATAACATGTATTTCTGGTGCTCACACGTGGGTGTTTTACTGTTGTATTATACGTATACTGTACTTGGAAATAAATTAAGAACTGTTAGTTTTGGCAGCTGTTTTACATAACCAAAAATCCATGTAACTTAATTCAATAACAGAAAACAGATGTCCATTATATGATATAAAAATGTATAGAGGGACAAGATATGATTGAGATACGTTGGGTAATTAAATGTGACACATTAGTTCATGTTACTGCAATTTTGACAAGTGTGACTAGTGGCTGTGTAAGATGAATAACACTGCAAATTAATGTTTTCAAATCATGTCTTAAATATGTATTCATTTGCACAAATTAGTTTTAACTTAAGCTTATAAGGTGCTTATCCCATTATAAATCAAGAATGCCATAAACTATTGAAATACAGTATAGATGAATCATACGTATACTACATATGCTTTTAATACTAACAAAGATTTCTCTGCTTATCACAAGTTCCCAGTCTTAGATTCCCATTGAATAAGGTCAGTCATAATCTGCTATGGCTCCTGATAGAAGACTGTTCACACATAAAATTATATCTGCACACTAGCGGGGTAGTTGGGACATTTTCCAGATTCCTACTTGTGGACATCTTATTTAGCTTATATTGTGTGCAGCTGCCACCCTTGCCATAAAATGAGACATTCAAGTCAGTGTGTACAACTGACTCATTTTATTTATAATTACTTTTTTGAACTGACAGACCTATATGAGGGATTGGCTTTTGTTTGTACCTATACATTTGTGATGTTGAAGTTTAGTAACTCCTGGTTTATGGAAATTATCTATAAAATAATATTTTTATATCAAATAATAAATTGCACCAATTATTTTAAAAGTTTATTAAAAATATACACTAACTATGTAGCGGTATGCAAATATAAACCTTAACAAAATGGAAAATGTTATGCTTGAGTTCCCTTAGACTAAAATGCATAATCATCTTTTAGAATCGTTTACTGTGAAAAAATGAGCTGACACTGAGTTTCAAACATTTTAAAATGCAAATTCTATGAAATGTCAGTAGGGAGGAAAATGCCAAAGATTAACTTGAAAATTATTTACCGTGCTATAAACCTAATTCCTTTAAAAAATGTAAACAAGTGTTCCCAAGGAATTTGTATAACTTTTTCATAAAATAAACATTTATTGATTTACTAATACAGTACTTTTTTCTTAAAATATGATCTGGATTGTTTATGTTTTTTTGTTTGCATTTCATCTCCTATAGTAACTGCCAAACATGACTAGAATCAACTAAACAATGTTCTTTTTGCTGTCTTAGTGTAGAACCCTAATCCAGACATGTGCCAGATGTGTATGTTCAGAAGCTCCATAACTGCTGAGCAAACACAGAAAGTCATCATTTGTGAATCTAAGTAATACAAAAAAAATTTTTATAAAGCAGACTGTGTAAAAACACTTAAAAGATTAAAAATCATTTGACAAACCAAAAACTATATTACATCATCAGGCTGCATCTCTTTACTTTCTCTGTTCATATTAAATTGCCATGCACACTCGTGTACACATCCATAAAAGAAAACTTTGGGTTGTTGCTTAATCTAAAATCCAAGTCTTTGATGTGGGAGAGCTAGGGCACCCAGAGAACCTCCTCACACACACACTGTAAATATGTGCTGTCACAAACGGCTGAGGTTTTGACCCGGCCGGGATGCCTAAAAGGACCGGAAGGTGGCATGAATAGCTTCCAGGCCACGAGGGGGGCAACCGCCTTGTAGCAGAAGAGAACCACGGGAAAAGAGAGAAAAGGTTATAACTCGTTAGGACCCATGGCCACCGCCAGAGGCCACCTTAAACCTCGTGGGACCTGGAAATAGTTACTTCCACGACACTCAGCAAGATTGCGGAGGAACCTGCCAGGGACACCCGGAGTGCTTCCAGTGCAAAGGGCAGCACTTCCGCCACACCAGGAAGTGTTGCCGGAAGATCGTCATCAGCCAGCTGGAGCACATCCGGGCGGGAATAAAAGGCGCCGCCTCCTAACAGTCGGGGAGCTGGACGAAGCTCCCAGGAGGAGAAGAAAGGTGGCTAAGGACTGAGAAAGAGAATTATTGTGGTGATTTAATTGCTGAGTGCATTGTGTGATGTTTGGGACTGTGATTTCTGTAGTTCATGGTGAATAATAAACGTGTGACTTTTATAAAGATGTGGTTTCCGACTGGTGGTGTCCAGGCAAGTCTCACAGTGCCCAAACCAGTAAATCAAACCTGGGATCCTGGATTTGTGAACCAACAACAATAACAAGATTTATTTATATAGCATGTTTTCATACAAATGATGTAGCTCAAAGTACTTTACAAGGTGAAGAAAGAAAAAAAAAAATATAAAAATAAGATTAGCTAATACTAAGTACAAAAGAATAAAGTAAGGTCCGATGGCCAGGGAGGACAGAAAAAACAAAAAAAAAACTCCAGAGGGCTGGAGAAAAAAAAAAACAAAATCTGCAGGAGTTCCAAGGCCACAAGATCATCCAGCCCCCACTCGGCATTCTACCTAACATAAATGAGCTAAATCAGTCCTCATGGTTTTCAGGCTTCATGTGGAAGAATTAGATGGTTATGGTCATGTAGACATCTGGCCTTCAATCCATCAATGTAGGGACTGCATGGTGCTTTGTTCAGGTGGCGGTGGCACAGATTGCCACCACAGAAAACTGGAAAAAGAACAGCAGAGAAAGTAGGGGTTAGTACGGATTGCAGAGCCATGATAAAAATTGTAATTAAATGCACATACAGAATATCAGGGTTATACTAAAATGAAGCTATGAGAAAGCCATATTAAAATATTGGGTTTTTAGCAGTTTTTTAAAATGCTACACTGTATTAGCCTGGCGAATTTCTATCAGTAAGCTATTCCAGATTTTAGGTGCATAACAGCAGAAGGCTGCCTCGCCACTTCTTTTAATTTTAGATCTTGGAATTATAGTAGACACTCATTTGAAGAACTAAGGGTACAATTTGGAGTGTAAGGTGAGAGGCATTCCAAAATATAGGATGGAGTAAGATTATTTAAGGCTTTGTAAACCATAAGCAGTATTTTAAAGTCACTTCTAAATGGCACAGGTAAGCAGTGTAGTAACATCAAAACTGGAGAGATGTGCTCAGATTTTCTTTTCCTAGTTAAGATTCAGTAGTGGTTTGCAGTATTGTCACATAATGCTATATGACCACAGCACTGCCATGCTGAACTCCTACCCCTTCATGTGACCCATTTCTAAAATATTTCAACATGACAATACTGCAGTACCGATCATTCATGGGTTTTTAGAAAGAGAACATGTCATTTTATTGGATATCTTTTACAGCAGAGTCTGTTCTAATAAATGTTTGTAATGGTGTTGTCTAAAACTTAATTCTATTTTCTGAGTCTGGACATACAGACTACACAAGGGCTGCTAGATGTATGTGATACAGAGTGGAGACATTTTTGTAACCTAAACAACATTAGTTGGAGTTGGAATCTTGTGGTCAGTGGCTAACATTTTCCATGTCACCTACTGTTAGCTACTGTACCATCAAAAGTTCTGTAACACTTGGACCATTTATGAACACTGCACACTATCCATCACTATCCATTGGATTGTCATGTGGACTTAGCAGTGTCAAAGTCTCTTTTTATGCTGGTGAAAATTCAAGTTTAAGAAACTGTAAGGTATGAACAGTTGATATATAAAATTGTTAGAAAGTATTATTTCCATAACAAGTATTTTATATGTGAATGCATTATTCTGGCACAAGTGTAATCAGCCTCTCATTGAAATTCACCATTTCTAATACATTCCCGTCCCCTCAGAAGCGCAGTGTACTTAGAAATGTTTTCCTGTGCGCATCTCCAAGTCTGCCGTCATTTTCACTGTGACTTCCTCGCACCCAGCGTGGGATACAAACCACCCTTTTTGTGGCTCAGGGTTTATGCAAGGGGGACCCGTACCGACACATATGTTTACAGCACGTCCCTTAACAGTAAAATAAAAAGGCCTTTTGTATCTGTTACAATACTTAGCTTAAACTTTCAATGATTTCATTCACAACTGTCAATCAAAGTATAGAAATGATAATTGCCAAAGCCTATTTTTAGTTGCATTTCAAACCATTTTTGTTGTAGTCTGGAGCCTTGGCAGGACTATGGGCTGGATCACTTGGAGGTTGCTTCTAGGCTGCATGTGGCCCATGGACCACCATTTGAATAGGCCTGCTGTACATGTTTACTCATTCAGAAATGGGCGGCCAATATCATCCTCTGTTGTTCAAAACCATCTTTGAATTGATTATTGGCACTCCTCAGATTTGTTAAGGTCAGCTTCATTGACAAACTCTCTGATATTGTGTATTGAGTATGGCAAGCCAAATTAATATTTAGAGATATCTCAAAATGAATTTTAAGATATCTGGAAATGCATTTTAGATATCTTAAATTGAATTGCAGATATCTAAAAATGCATCTATTTTAAGATATCTAAAAACCATTTTATGATATCTCAAATAGATTTCAAGATATCTTGAAATGATATGCTGTACATTTTGAGATATCTGAAATGCATTTCAAGATATCTTAAATGCAATTCGAGATATCTTGAAATATGTTAATGTGCATTTTGAGATATCTCAAATACATTTCAAGATATCTTAAAATACATCTGCAGGCATTTTCAGATATCTGAAATACATTTTCAGATATCTTAAAATAACTTCCTGCATATTTAAAGATATCTCAAATACATTTTCAGATATCTTAAAATAACTTCCTGCGCATTTCGAGATATCTTAAATAACCTTAGAGATATCTCAAAATCACTTCCTGTAAAATTTCTTATACTTTCAATGGAACTTCCTGCCTATTTTAAGATATCTTGAAATGTATTTGAGATATCTTGAAATGTGCAGGAAGTCATTTTAAGATATCTTGAAATGTATTTGAGATATCTTGAAATGCACAGAAAGTCATTTTAAGATATCTGAAAATGCATTTCAGATATCTCAAAATGAATTTGGGATATCTTAAAATGAGAAGGAAGTTATTTTGAGATATCTCGAAATATAATTTAGATATCTTAAAAAGCATTTAAGATATCTTGAAATTCATTTTTTTTTCAGATATCTGAAATACATTTTTAGATATCTAAAATGAATTTTGTGATATCTTAAAATGGGTCTCTGCTCCATTTCAGATATCTAACAATGTATTTCAAGATATTTCAAATTGTATTTCAAGATATCTAAAATGCATTTTAAGATATCTTTAAAAGGACACTCAATTATTTCAAGATATCTCAATAGCATTTTCAGATATATACAATACAATTTAAGATATCTCAAATACATTTCCAGATATCTCAAAACAGCTTCCTGTCCATTTTCAGATATCTCAAATACATTTTAAGATATCTCAACATCACTTCCTGCTCATTTCAAGATATCTCAAATACATTTTAAGATATCTTATAATAAACAAGAAGTCCCATTGAAATAATAGGCAATTTTACAGGAAATGATTTTGAGATATCTTGAAATGCATTTAAGATATCTTAAAATGCATGAAAGGTCAATTTAAGATATCTGAAAATTCATTTGAGATATCTTGAAATGCAGAAACAATTATTTTGAGATATCTGAAACTGTATTTGAGATATCTTGAAATGCATTTGAGATATCTCAAAATGTATTGCAGATATCTTAAAATGTAAAGGAAATTATTTTAAGATATCTCAAAGCGAGTTTCAGATATCATAAAAAGTAAATTACATTTTAAGATATCCAAAATTCATTTTGAGATATCTCTAAATGTTAATTTGGCTTGCCATAATTGAGTGAATGGTGATACTGTATAAATACATTTGTGTGGACAAAGTAAGCAGGGTGAATGTTAAAAATTGATCACTACATTTCAATCGCATTGAGTTTTGTAATTATATTGGGCCAGTTAGTTTATTTCAAGAAACCAAAATAAATGTATATGTTTGTGTCCAAAACACATTGTAACGGCTGACCCTTTACCCAGACCGCCCACTACACTACCAAGACTTATTCCTTGGATTACCTTGGGTTTCCTGCTGTAATAACAAGCCATACTCCTTACAAGTTGTCTTATTTTTCCCGACACAACGAAATAACCAGAAACAGTAAACATCCATCCATTCATTATCCAACCCGCCATATCCTAACTACAGGGTCGCGGGGGTTTGCTGGAGCCAATCCCAGCCAACACAGGGTGTAAGGCAGGAAACAAACCCCGGGCAGGGCGCCAGCCCACCGCAGGGCACACACACACACATGCCCACACACCAAGCACACACTAGGGACAATTTAGAATCGTTAATGCACCTCACCTGCATGTCTTTGGACTGTGGGAGGAAACCGGAGTATCCAGAGGAAACCCACACAGACATGGGGAGAACATGAAAACTCCACGCAGGGAGGAACCAGGAAGCAAACCCACCCGGGTCTCCTAACTGCAAGGAAGCAGCGCTACCTACTGCACCACCGTGCCGCCGAAACAGTAAACAAATATGTAAAAGTAAGCACACTGATATATTGGAAGAATGAAAAAATAGACGAATACAGTATTCAACAATATATATATATATATATACAGTATATATATATATATATATATATATATATATATCTATACTAATAAACGGCAAAGCCCTCACTCACTCACTCACTCACTGACTGAGTGACTGACTGACTCATCACTAATTCTCCAACTTCCCGTGTAGGTAGAAGGCTGAAATTTGGCAGGCTCATTCCTTACAGCTTCCTTACAAAAGTTGGGCAGGTTTCATTTCGAAATTCTACGCGTAATGGTCATAACTGGAAGTTGCTTTTCTCCATTTACTGTAATGGAGTTGAGCTGGAGGGGCGGAGTTCCGTATGACATCATCACGCCTCTCACGTAATCACGCATTACGTAGAAAGCCAGGAAGAGCTACAAAACGCGCTTTAGAAAACATGCATTATATAATTAAGAAGGCAGCGAAACAATTAGAAGCGAGCGAGTGACATATAAAACCATATTCAGCGGCTCACGTGAACTGATGCAGTGCGCAGACAAAAAGTAACAGTTCCAAAGAGTGCTGAACAAAAACCTAATTACACTGCTACGCTCGAATCGATAAACCACATGCAGTGGCGCGATGGTAAAGCATTCGCCTGTAGCGCCCACGTCCGAGGTTCGATTCCCGAGAGGGGATGCACTAAGTATGTACGCGCGCTTCTCGATTTATTTTAACCTCGCATCCCCTTAGTTTGAGACGTATGAAAACGCATGCGGTTAACGCAGAAAGACAGATCACCTATTCACCTATTGAAGCTTCATGAATAATGGATACTTTATTCGCGATCAATGATTGTTTTGGTAAAGCCATACTCAGTGTATTCATTAGATGAACGGTAAAAAAGTAAGAGCGAGGGGACGGTAACTTACTGAAGCACACAAGCAAAACCACAATAGCACGCGGGCTCGATGTACTGACTTGCGCGATCACATTCCAAAAAATATTTCTTTTCAAGTTCAATTTAGTCCATATGAGTCAAACTCAAAGCCCACGGGCCATATCCGGCCCGGCGTGTAATTATATCCGGCCCGCGAGATCATTTTATATACTGTATTATTGTTATTAATGGCCCGGGTATATGAAGTGCTGGTAACACAATAAACTACAGATCCCATAATGCAGCGATTCAGCTGCCTTGCCGAACATTTACCACGTTGCTGCAAGTTATTGCGAAGCTAGCCCACACGATGCCGAAGAGAAAAGTTGATTCTGAAAATAGAGCCTTTAAAAACCGATGGGAGGCTGAGTATATGTTTACTGACATTGCCGGTAAACCCGTGTGTCTCATTTGTGGAGCTAATGTGGCTGTAATTGCAGAATTTAATCTTTACAACGACTGACAAACACAGAATGTAACTTGAACACAACACATCGTACAAATACGACCCTGATTGAAACAAATAATGATAATCGAATCCTTGATCACAGCAACACTCACAAAGCAATTACTGTATATTGACAATCATGTTACGTTATTTTTAAAATGTTCCCTTTTCTTTTCCATAGCTTCTTTAACACACTACGTCTCCGCTGCGAATATATATATATATATCCCGATCTACATACTCTCAAATAAATAAGCCACACACCGTGGCGTAATTGTAGAGGCTTTGCCTCTATCGCCTACATCCGAGGTTTGATTCCCGAGAGGGGATGTACTGAGTATGTACGCGTGCTTCTCGGTTCATTTTAACCTCGCATTTCCTTGGTTTGAGACGTATGAAAAAATATGCAGTTAACGCAGAATCATGTTACGTTATTTTTAAAATCTTTCCTATTCTTAGCACAAGCACAGCTGAGAAGCTTCGATGCATGTACTCCATAACAAAAAATAACGCATTTAATCACATTTTCAATTCCAAGCAAAGGGGAACTTTTGTCAATGCATGATTTCCTGGTACATCGATTACACTGGTGCACACATCACAGCTACAAAAATGTTACACTCGGAATGAAGCGCGTTCCTGATCGGAGGAAAATTTAATTTCAAAAAACTACCCGAGCGAAGCCTTGATAAAAGCATGGTTTTGTGCACAACCAAGCAAAATTAGATGCATTACAGAAAGCGGACTTTGTGGCTCTTACTGGGGATCATTGGAGTTCCGTGACCGTTAGTAATTCTAATTACATCTAATTACAAAATGTTCAATGATCACACTGTTTTAGCCTAATGTACAAAATAATTTTGGCTAAGGTTACTCAGAGTTTAAAGATTAAGTTGGTCAAATTACCTTTTATGTTTCTGACTTATTTTTTTAAGAAGAAAAACTGCACTTTCTGTTGAAATTTTGGTTATTATTTAAAGACAATGTACTTAAAGTACTTAAACTACCACTTTATTTTTAAGTCTGCTCAATTTTAACCAGGGATGATATTTTTGTTTCTGTTTTAAATTCAAATGCAGTTTAAAAGCATTTTTTTTTTCAGAAATTAAAAGAGCTTGAGTTTACAATACTCATGTCCATGTCTATTATTTGATTCTGTCGCCCACTAAAACACTTTTAAATTAAAAAAACACATTTGCGATTTGGGGCAAATTTATGTGTGCGATCAGGGCCGATCCTGGCGACGGGCAAAAACGCGGCCAAACTCAAAGGCGGCCGTTGAGGAGACGTGCAGCAGCCGGCGACGCTGCGACCGGCGGCTGTCCGCCTTTGAATTTTAAAGTCTGAGGGCGGCCGACGACTATAGCAGCGGCGGCGTTTGCAGTGAGCAAAGTTTGACAAAGTTGCGTGTAGCGTGTATTGTAGTCGATGCGCTGATGCCTATTAGGGACTCCACATACATAGCGATTTGCTCGCGCGAGCGGGCGCAAAAGCCTTTGATGGTTGCCGGCTCATCGCACGCTCTGTCTGAACGGTTCCATTGCTTACCATGTGTTTACTACGCGCGACCAAAACTCTAAATGTGTGTAGTCCCTTAGTCAACGTTCAACTTGCATGTTTCATAGTTGCGTCGCGAAGGCGATAGATTTCATGTGAGACGCGTACGTTCCTCAACGGGATTGCGAGTCAAGAGAAGTGGCAAAAGACAGCGGGGCTGCGGCGATCTCTGAATTGACTGTTTGTCACTGTGTGCAGAGCTGCCTGTCGCTTAGAACGATTAAATAAGCCGGCTTTCTAATCTAGGCTGGTTTGGTTTGGTTTGATTCTATTTGTTTGGACTACACAAAGGCTCAGGACTCGTGGTTCTACACAAACGTACGTTATGATTATGATATGCTGTTTCATTGAGAAAGTATGTACAGATTTTTTTAACACTTTGAGCCCACGTTTTCACCGGCAATGTATTTTTACATTTAAAATGACCATCGGTGGCGCACGTGGGGCTCAAAGTGTTAATGAAATATTTCAGAAAAATTACAAACTTTTACATGTTTACTTATTGCCCAATGCACACTGACATGACATTAGTGTGTATTGTGTATATGTCACTTGTGTGAATTAGGCCCAAGATTATTACAAAATTATTATTATATTTGAATTAGCCCTTTATTCTACCTATTTTGTAGAATGTCCGAGAGAAAGACAAAACGTGAAAGCGGGTTTGTTTTCCGAATCTCTGCATTGCATTACGCATTTTTCTCACGTTGCCTGTATCAGTGGCAGCATCTGAAAGGAGCTTCTCAAAACTCAAGATAATTAAAAATGATCTCCGTTCCACTATCGGGCAACAACGATTGAGTGATGTTGTGCTTCTGTCTATAGAATCTGAAATTTGTGAAAAACTGGATCATTTAAACATAATAGATGAATTTGCTACTGTTAAAGCTAGGAGAATCATTCTTTGATGTTTAACTAATAAATTAATGTATGTATGTGATTTTTTTATTTTTGTGATTCTTTATTTAGTTTTTATAAAAACTAATCGTTTGAAATTAAATTTTATTTATACATCCCGACTCTAACCCTAACACCGTCTTAATCCTGTTTGAAGTAGTACATGTAATAGTAATATCCGTCATATCATAATAGAAAATAGGTACGTAGGGCGGCGAAACCACATTCGCACAAAGGCGGCCATCTACCCAGGATCGGCCCTGTGTGCGATTACATACGATTAATCAAGATGAATTATTACACAGCCTCTAATTAATTGGATTCATTTTTTTAATCGAGTCCCACCCCTAATATATATATGTAGATTTGTATATATATATATATATATATATATGTTTATATACAGTATATATGTAGATATGTATATGTGTATATATGTGTTTGTGTGTATATATGTATATATGTGTGTGTGTGTGTGTATATATATATATATATGATGTGTATATATATGTTTATATATGTGTGTGTGTGTGTGTGTGTGAGTGTATATATATATATATATGCCAGCAACACTCATGACAATGACAAAACAATTATATTGTCAATCATGTTACGTTATTATTAAAATGTTTCCTTTTCTTTTTAGTTCTCTGCTGCCAAACGCGGGTATTTTGCTATGTATATATATATATATATATATATTTATATATATAGATAGAGAGAGAGAGAGAGAGAGATGACAACAACACTCATATCAATGACAAAACAATTACATTAACAATCATGTTACGTTATTTTTAAAATATTTCCTTTTCTTTTTCATAACTTCTTTAACACACTACTTCTCCGCTGCGAAGCGCGGGTATTCTGCTAGTATATATATATATGCACAAAACACCACTTATCCCAAAAACACCAGTGACTAATTACTATATATAAGAGTACAGATATTTACATTAAACATCTGGTGTGTAAACAGGTGTTTTCCATCTTGGGGCTGCGGTTTCTCTCCATCATCCTTCCCTTCTGCACTTACGGGGACAACATTCACTGACACACACAACAGACACTAAACGGGATGAAGAAAACAAAACACACTCGGCACAAACATAGAATATACAATTATGTAGCCCCGCTACAACATTTATGATGTAGGGTTACCATGAATTAGGGTTATGCACACTCTTTAAAGGAAGACATAAGAGCAATAGTTTGGACAAAGATTTTATTTGATGAAACATTCTGGGAACTGGCAGAACAATCTCTTGTACACTATTCAGTCAATCTCAAAATCACTTTTCTTAAACAGAGTACTGTATTTAAAATGCAGGGAGGACACTCTTTGAATAGATTAACAAGTTAGATAAACAAAAACATCCTAAAAGGTGGTTTACTTATATCAAAGGGTTACCCTCAAGCAGAGCATGTTTCCTAAGGCCATTGTGTTTATTTACAGTAGTCTAACTGTATGTGTAGATATTCTACAATTTTTGGTAAGATTCAAATTTTGGAGCCAGTGTTAAAGTAAGTTACCCGTTAGGCTGACAAGTTAAGTACAGATCCACCTTTAAATGTAGCCAATAGAAACACATAGACTTAAACACATCCAGCATGAACTTTTAACTCAGTTGTTACAAGAATCATTATGGGATTGGGGTGAAGTGGGACATAATTGACCCAATATTTAACTAGAGATGATACCTGTGCATACAGGGAGTATTTAGAATTACAGCTAGCTTCAGGCTAACAAAAGAATCTTTGGCAGTTAGGAGGAAGCTGGGGAAAAATACAGATGAGGAGAGAAGACGTAAACTTGACACTCCATAACATAATTTGTAAATGTTTAAGAAATCATTACAGGTTATAAACACTTTAATTAAAATAGATCTTTTTTGACAAAAATACTTAAAATGATGCAGGTATTAATGTTATAATTCTATTGTTTTGCCTTTGAATATTTTGTCATTATATATACATATATTTTTATTTTAGGAAAATAAACATTTTTGAGAGATTTTAAGAAAATATCGTAAATAGTAAAGAGTAGGGAACTCTGACCACAAAAATACTTATAGTGTTCTAGAGAATTTATAATTAAACACCATGCGTTCCTGCATTTTGTTTTAGGTTTAGAAGATTTATCATCATACAGATAACATTTATTTTCTTGCAGTTCATTATAAACAAAAATGGCTAAAGATATAAAATAAATAAAGAACTTTACAGCTTAAATATTAAAAATGTAATATTAAAATACAACTGCTGCAAATAATGTTTTCATTGTTTAAGTTGTGCGTTGAAAGTGTTGCACTTTTGTTGGTTGACCTCTTAAAGATACATTCAATTTAATCTCATCTAATCATCATAATATTCAAAGCCTTTTATAATGTGAAATCCAGAGGGGAAATATTAATAGGTATGAAACAAAACTTCAAAGTAGCAAGATGTAAAATTTGCATTGGTTATTTTTGCATTAAAAGTGACCAATTTTGTAAGGAAAAAATATGTGAAAGAAATTTTAAGTTGGCTATTTAGTGGAAATATAGTCACATTATGAACATGTTTTCTGTACAAAAAAAACATGATCACATGGGTGAAAACCTTAAAGTAAAATTGAAGTAAATATCAAAGCAAACATATTTTATTTTGTCACTTCAAAGTGAATTAGATACCTTATTAACTTTAAAATAAAAGGAAACTTTGATATTGAATGAACCTGACATTCATTTGCGCATCTTCATTAATACCCACAATTCAGTTCAGCTGTCTGAAGTAACTTCAAAGGATTAGAAACCACAGATTCATTTTTCCTAATGAACCTCCCCTTCAAATGCAAATGTTCATTATTCAGGCTACTAAACAATAAATGGAGAAGGATCATGATTAAAATTATTTTTTCAGCAATTTTAACTCCCCTGTTCAACAAAAGCCGAATGTATCAGGATAAAAACACATACTTGATATACAGTATGTACTTCAAATAGAGTAGATGCCCCAGGTGTGAGAGGGTAAAAAGTGATTAACCCAGCAGCTGTGATAAAGGTCTTAGGAATCTCTCTCCATAGAGTGCGGAGGAGCAAAATATTCCGACAAGGGGATATTGAGGTCATTTTGCTTAAGAAAGATCACACATTGTCACTGCACTATTTCTGTTATTTAGCCTTTTAAATGAAGATTAGGATTTATAAAATTAATGCAATTAGGATATCCCAGACAAACCTCTGTTGTATAGTCCGTGTAGCATTTCCAAAGTTCTGCCAATGACTTTGCATCCACCTAGGTTGGAGATAGAAACTGAAGCACCCTGGCCATTGGGGAACCTAAGTCCTGGTCTGACAGAGCCAGGGACCGATAGGCAACCAGATGTTGAGGGCAGCTGCATGTAGGTCGACTCCCCTGGTGCAACGCCTGGATGGGAGAAGCAGGGGAGTCGCCAGTTAAAGACTTTTGGATGCACTGCACTGTTTATTTGAACACTGTTTTTGTTTTTAAAAAAAGCACTATGCACCACCCCCTTGCTTCGTTGTGTCTTCACTGATCAGCTTATCTGGTGACATTACCGACGACGTCGGGTTCAAGTGCTCCCAAAACGGAGATGGGAGCCTGGAGCAGAACCCACATTGTCACAGACTGCATTGGTACTTTACCCAGGTCTTCATTTTTTTTGGTGTTTTCGGTTTTTCCCCATTCTGATACTTTGTTAAATATCTTCAATAATGTTGTGAAATTAGGTTCCAGCTAAATAGTGACTCTTGAGTGTTGTGGCTGCAGTTATTTTAGAAGATTATAAAAGACTCCTGGTTGCCATAGCCCTTTGCTGTGTTATTAGCTTGTACTGCTGCTGTATTTTCAGCTCCTTTCTGTGTACTTGTCTCTCTTAAACGATTAATATCAAATTTAAGTGCTCACCCCTATTGAAAACTTGTTATTTTAGCCAGCGTTCCTCACCTGACTGGGCTTCAAATCCTTGTTTTATATCCTTTTTGTTAATTTTTATATAATTTATGTTAATGTGTCTTTTGTTTGCTAACTGAATTTTGTATGATGCCTTGGTTCAGCGGTTCTCAAACTGTGGTGTGCACCCCGCTGGGGGGACTCTGAAGCTGTACAAGGGGTGTGCCAAATAAATGAACAAGACATCAAAATTAATTTTTTACATTTTTATTTCAAATTTAAATTTGCAAGCATACACTCACCTAAAGGATTATTAGGAACACCATACTAATACGGTGTTTGACCCCCTTTCGCCTTCAGAACTGCCTTAATTCCACGTGGCATTGATTCAACAAGGTGCTGAAAGCATTCTTTAGAAATGTTGGCCCATATTGATAGGATAGCATCTTGCAGTTGATGGAGATTTGTGGGATGCACATCCAGGACACGAAGCTCCCGTTCCACCACATCCCAAAGATGCTCTATTGGGTTGAGATCTGGTGACTGTGGGGGCCATTTTAGTACAGTGAACTCATTGTCATGTTCAAGAAACCAATTTGAAATGATTCGAGCTTTGTGACATGGTGCATTATCCTGCTGGAAGTAGCCATCAGAGGATGGGTACATGGTGGTCATGAAGGGATGGACATGGTCAGAAACAATGCTCAGGTAGCCCGTGGCATTTAAACGATGCCCAATTGGCACTAAGGGGCCTAAAGTGTGCCAAGAAAACATCCCCCACACCATTACACCACCACCACCAGCCTGCACAGTGGTAACAAGGCATGATGGATCCATGTTCTCATTCTGTTTAAGCCAAATTCTGACTCTACCATTTGAATGTCTCAACAGAAATCGAGACTCATCAGACCAGGCAACACTTTTCCAGTCTTCAACTGTCCAATTTTGGTGAGCTCATGCAAATTGTAGCCTCTTTTTCCTATTTGTAGTGGAGATGAGTGGTACCCGGTGGGGTCTTCTGCTGTTGTAGCCCATCCACCTCAAGGTTGTGCGTGTTGTGGCTTCACAAATGCTTTGCTGCATACCTCGGTTGTAACGAGTGGTTATTTCAGTCAAAGTTGCTCTTCTATCAGCTTGAATCAGTCAGCCCATTCTCCTCTGACCACTAGCATCAACAAGGCATTTTCGCCCACAGGACTGCCGCATACTGGATGTTTTTCCCTTTTCACACCATTCTTTGTAAACCCTAGAAATGGTTGTGCATGAAAATCCCAGTAACTGAGCAGATTGTGAAATACTCAGACCGGCCCGTCTGGCACCAACAACCATGCCACGCTCAAAATTGCTTAAATCACCTTTCTTTCCCATTCTGACATTCAGTTTGGAGTTCAGGAGATTGTCTTGACCAGGACCACACCCCTAAGTGCATTGAAGCAACTGCCATGTGATTGGTTGATTAGATAATTGCATTAATGAGAAATTGGTGTTCCTAATAATCCTTTAGGTGAGTGTATAATCACAACGAATGCATTATAACTAAAATTAAAATAAAACATTTCTAAGGCATAGATCTAATGACTAACTGATGAGCGGCGCCGCTGCTACTGCTTTTATAGTCGCATATTTTCAATCCAGAAAGTTCGAGACGTATCGGTATCTGTCGTGAACATTCGGGTAACAGTAGATCAGGTGATAATGCGGCACAGCTTCACCACATTGGCAGCATAGCCAATATTGCCAAATTGAGTTAAATAATTTACTGTGTATTGGTTTATTTTCATGATACAACTAACAGCAGTATAATATTTGTCGGACGTAAATACATTCGTCTCGCGTAGATTGACTTCATCGGTGTCCTCGTTTACGGGATTTTCAAAAATTAAAACATATTTAATCATTTCTTTACATAAAAAAATAATTAAATAAGAATAAATAATTTATTCTTTGTTTTTGGGATTAGAATTACTACCAAAAACCACACAAGGCATTTTAACAGTTATTAAAGCACTTTAAAAAAATAAATTGAAAATATTTCATCGAAGTTAGCCGAACACATGCAAATCTTATGGAAGAAAAAATGATAGGATACCGCGACACCGCACGAGTATCATACCTATGTTATGTTGTATCATGGGTTATTCTCATCTATCTTATATTATGCAGGGGGTGTAGAATTATTCCAGGTAGAAAAGGGGGGGGGGCGCAAAATATGAAAGTTTGAGAACCGCTGCCTTGGTTAAGTTCCATGTGTTTTGTGGGCCCCCAAGAGTCGGGCCACCTGATAATTACCACAAGGAACAACTTTCTGCCCTGTAAATCCAGAGAGTTTCTCGTAAATCACGGTGGTTCATTGTGAATGCACTCTGGAATTAGTTATTTATTTATTTATTTTTTGCTGTGCTTTGTGCTTTTTGTGATGGACTTTTTAACCTTTGCTCCAGTTATGACCTTTGTTATTGGACTGTGTATATGGAGTTCGCTTTTGGCATTGCCTTTATAGGCACTGTATGTCCTTTGTGCACTGTGGAACTTCACAGTTTTGGTCACAGCATTTTTGTTAAAAGTAGTCTTTTATTTTATAAGGATTCTTCTAGATCCTTTGGTGTCTAGCCGGTGATTTTTGACTATGTGCACCAGTGGGCATTATTGGAAGTGCTTTTTGAACTTATGGGACTTACGCACTTTGAAAGTCCTAGTTCACAACCATCTTTCTTTTTTTCTAGGGGAGTTTTAGTTTTGTACAGTTGTGTTATGGTATGGCTGTCATGTACCATTTTTATTGTGCTTTTAATATTTTTTGGATCTTTTAAACTTCTGATATTTGGAGTTCCGCATTATTAGTTCTGGAGTAGGTTTTCATTAAGGGTATCTCTGCATTATGATCTGTTCAGCTTTCCCTCAACCGTGTCTGTATTTCCATTTCCAATTGTTTAAAAATAACCCGACAGCATGATGCTGACACTGCCATGCTTCAACACTGGAATAGCATTGTGCAAGCAATGAGTGGTGTCTGGTTTCTATAAGACATTACACTTAGAGCTGAAAAGAAACAGTTCAGTCTTTGTTGCACCAGACCAGAGAATCTTGTTTCTAAGAGTCCTTTAGGTGTCTTTTAGCATAATCCATGTGTGTTTTAATGAAGAAAGCCTTCTGCCTGGCCATTCTACCATAAAGCCTAGATAGGTATAGTGTTGTAGTGACGGTTGTCTTTCTGGAAGTGTCTCCCATCTCAACAAAGGTTCTCCGGAAGTCAGCCAGAGTGACCATCAGGTTTTTGGTCACCTCTTTTATAAAGGTCCTTCTCCCTTATTGCTTAGTTTGGCCAGAGGACTAGTTCCAGGAAGATACATGGTTGTTCCAGACTTCTTCAGGTGAAGAATTATGGAGGATAATGGTCTTGGCAACCTTCACTGTTTCAGAATTTTTTTGTAGCCTTTCCCAGATCTATGCCTCAATGCAATGCCTTCTCTAAGATCTGCAAGTAATTTCTTCAAACTCATGACTTGGTTTTGGCTGTGAAACAGATTGTCAGCTTACTTGTTTAAATGAGCTATTTCCATTTTTCTTCTTCTTCTTTTAGCTGCTTCTGTTAGAGGTTGCCGCAATGGTTCATCTTGTTCCATATCTTCCTGTCCTCTGCATCTTGTTCTGTTACACCCATCACCTGCGTGTCCCCTCTCACCACATCCATAAACCTTCTCTTAGGCCTTCCTCTTTTCCTCTTGCCTGGCAGCTCTATCCTTAGTATCCTTCTCCCAATATACAGCATGTCTCCTCTGCACATGTCCAAGCCAACACAATCTCGCCTTTCTGACTTTGTCTCCCAACTGCCCAACTTGAGCTGACCCTCTAATGTACTCATTTCTAATCCTGTCCATCCTCGTCACACGCAATGCAAATCTTATCATCTTTAACTCTGCCACCTCCAGCTCTGTCTCCTGCTTTCAGGTCAGTGCACCGTCTCCAACCATGATAACATGGCTGGTCTCACTACCGTCCTGTAGATCTTCCCTTTCACTCTTTTTATTTATAATTATTTTTTTTAAAATGTATGAATATTTTGTTTTTGCTTTGTCCTTTGGGGTATTGAATGTTGCTTGTTGAGATAAAAAAATGAATTTAAAAGACTGCAACAAATTATAAAAAATGGAAGGGCTTTGAATATTTTGTGAAAGCACTGTGTTATGTGTTTAAGAGTTATGTTGTTCTTGTAATGCAGAGCAAAGAAAAAAAAAGTGGTGTCTTATTCCAGCCCTTACTACTTATTATCTCTCATTTCCACTCGGTGGACGCAATACATATCACCAGATCTCTGTTGTCAAATAAAATAGCACAGTAACGTGAAACTGCAGGACACAATATGCTTTAAAGGCATTACTCCTGCTATCAATTTATGCCTATTAGAATCTTGGAATTTTAGGAGTTAACCTCCAGACCTGAATTGTCCATAAATACGTATGTTTTGTCAAAATGTTTCAATGTAACAATATTCTGTTTATTCATTTATTTTAACAGAAGCTACATCTAAGGATATCAAGGTTGTGCTAATAGTCACCTGAATAAAGTAGTAATCCTTAATTTTAATTAAGCCTTTGTAGCATGCAAACTAACATCAATTATACAGAAAGTACATTTTCTAACTAGTACTTTTTCATTAAAATTTAAAAGCCATCCATGTACAATTTGCTAGATTTTTATTTACAGCGGTACTGTGATTTGAGTTCAGAAATAAGTTAATTTGCCGCATATATATTTTTTTATTGCATATTTTAAAAGATGCTGTGATGAATAAATTACACTGTGCCTAACTACTACATAATGTCAAAAATGCCTAAAAGAAGAACAATTTCATATCCAATCCAAAGCTGAGTAGAAGAAAAATAATAATTTTTCTGCAGTGCCCCAAAATAGGTTCTGTAATTAAGTAGATGCTACCAAAAACACTTGCAGTATATTAACTACATATGGTGAAATTATTTTACAAAAAATGTTGTAACTTACATTTTTAAATCACTAGGTAAATGAAGTGAATCGCATAAATGAAATGTGATGGTCATGTCTGTCACACATCAGACAACATGGAATCCCTGTGAATGTCTTAGAACAGGGTGTCTTCTGATTAAACAGTGGAAATGTTCAAACTAACCTTTTTGTAATGCATTTATTAAGTAAATTCTTTGTGACTAAAGCATTGATTTAATTTTAAACATATTTTCTGTCAGCTAAGATGAAAATAAGAGTGGCTGTTCCTCACATTTCTTAAAGATAACCTTGACTAATTGTACATAATTGTAACAGAGTTGAACAGAAAGGTTCGTAAGTAACAAAAAGAATAAAAACAGTTCAAATTTCAAACTGTTTTCTAATGTGATAATAAATTTGATACAATTAATAACAATATATAATAAAAGAGAATGTTAAGGAGGCATATATTACTAATATTAATGAAAAAGAAGATGTGAAGAGTTATATATAGAAAAACTTGCTGCTAGTTTAAGACAAATACAGTATGTTCTGAGATTTTTGAGGTAATGATGAATGAAGTTTCAAGGTAAAAATGACACTGGAGAACAGCGATGTTTTGCATGTTGATTAGCACGTGCAAGTAAGACTTGCAATGGACTCTAATTCCATAAACTTATAAAAATAATAAACAAAATAAGAAGAATAAACATACACATGCAATATAACTTTTCTACATGTCAATTTAAATGCAGTCAATATTAAAATTGAAAAATAATAGCACTCAGATGTTGTCTTTGTGGAGTCTGCATGATCCAGTTGTGTCTTTGGGTGTTTTTCTCCATACTCCAGTTTTCTTTCAAATATGTAAAGACGTGCAGGTTAGTTTAACTGGCAGTGCTAAACTGGCCCCTGTGTGACTCTGAATATGTGTGTGTGAATGGGCCCTGTGATAAAGGGGTAGGCTAGCCAGGGTTTTTCTTTAGTGATTAGTTTAGATTAGGTTAGATTAGATAAACTTTATTAATCCCATGGAGAAGTTCACAATTAATTTTGGTAGGAAAGAAAGCAGCCTCCTGAAACCCTGAATTAAATTAAGTGGTTTTAAGAATGCTCATTGTGGCCTAAGAAGAATAATATGTTTTGTTTAGGTTAGCTATATATTTAGTAATGGGTAGCACGGTGGCGCAGTGGGTAGCGCTGCTTCCTCGCAGTTAGGAGACCCGAGTTTACTTCCCCGGTCCTCCCTGCGTGGAGTTTGCCTGTTCTCCCCGTGTCTGTGTGGGTTTCCTCCGGGTGCTCCGGTTTCCTCCCACAGTCTAAAGACATGCAGGTTAGGTGCATTAGCGATTCTAAATTGTCCCTAGTGTGTGCTTGGTGTGTGTATGTGTGCACGCCCTGCGTTGGGCTGGTGCCCTGCCCGGGGTTTGTTTCCTGCCTTGCGCCCTGTGTTGGTTGAGATTGGCTCCAGCAAACCCCCGTGACCCTGTAGTTAGGATATAGTGGGTTGGATAATGGATGGATAAATTTAGTAATGATCATATAATGAGGATACAAAGTGCCAGTGATGTTATTAATAATAAAATCTCATAGGATAACATCTCAGGAAGCTTTCCCGTACATCTACTGTAAACCACTTAAAGTTAATCATACCACCAAAATTGCACTGGTATTTGAATTTTTTTTACCAGTGGATCTTAAACTTTTTAATCTAAAAACCCAAATAAGAAAATCAATACCATACTGGGATTCAAGAAGAGGATTATTGCCATAATGACAGCAAAGCTAAACATATAAAATTAACAATGGTCATATAATAAAAATAAAAAAGTAAAGGTTTTTGTTTCCATATTTCTCACATAAATATTAATAAAAGAGAAAAGTAGAAAACATACATATTGTTAATAAAACAATAATTATCATTCAAAAAGGGAACAGATTTATGAATACAAAGCTAGCTTGAGGGTACATGGTGCTCCCTACATACTATTAGGTGCAAGCACCCAGAATTTTTAAATAAAATTGAATAAACAGTTCCCCTTGGAGTTTGTTCTGTTCCTGAGCTAAAATTAAATCAACAAGTGAGTGGGGGAATGCAGTGGAGATCACCATACATCTGTAGTGCTGGAGGGAGTGGGCGCTTGGGTGGGTTTTGGCACCCCAACAGACATTTTGCCCCTAGGCCAGTGCCTGGAGCCAGCCTTGTGAAAGGTATAACATTGTCAATATAAATACTTATGAGCTTTAGGAAAGCTGAGAGAAACACATTCTTCTTTATATGCGGTGCATTGCAAGGCTATGATGAATTTTGAAAAATCACTTAACTTAGTGTTTTGCATCAAGATACTGTGTAAGAAATCAAGTAGTCAAAAAATAACACAATATTTAAAAAAAAACAAAACATTTTTTTTAAATAATGTGTTTCAAAAGAGTTCCACTATTAAGAATAGATTCTTCGAAATGAGTTTACAAATTGTTCAGCATATCACAGTTTTCATTTAAAAATTCAATAAACTAAGTGCAATAAATTGAGTCATGTAGCTAAAGTATTCCAGATATATGCAGGATATAGGATAGGATCAAGGATATCTTGATGAGGAACTCAGAAAACAATCCACACGTGGGGGGTTGGCGAGCGAACCAAGCAGGGGGCAAATCCCCTATAAATAATAATTTTTCTTTTCTACATTTACAGATTTTACTAATATTCTGGCCGCAACTGGGGGTTGGGTGCCGAAGGTGCCGGGGGGCTTGCCCCCATAGTTATAATAACTTGACCCTAGTGGTTCAATCACCTCTACACCCTCAATTTCATCCTGATTATTACAAAATACTAAATCTAGACAGGCTTCATCCCATGTTAGTACTTTAACATACTGTATTAAAAAAACAGCCACTGATTACTTCTAAAAACTCTGGCTCTTTTGCTCCTCGGCCTGGAACCTAACTCTTTAAATCTGGATCGCAGAACTGAGAGACTACCCTTATGTATGTCATAAGTTGTTCTAACATAGATAATGACAACTGGATCCACCCCAGCTCTGGCCAAAAGCCTATCCACCCTTCCAGGGAGGTCTCCCACCTGCGCACATAGAAGTCAACACATCGTGTGAGACTCTCTATCTCTGGAGCAAACCTATTCTTCAATCCCCTTAATGACTGAGTCCCCAGTTATCACTACTTCTCTTTTTCTGGAAACTGTTTTTGAGGTGGCCCTTTGGGGCTCCTCATGCCTACCTACCACCTCAAAATCTTCAGAGACACTGTCCAGCTTCAAAAGAACCTGAAAATGCTTTGACACTTCCAGTTTTGGGTTTGATGCCCTTGGACAGTGTGCACCCTTAACCTTGCACCTTGTGACCGTGATTCACCTATCTCTTACCTGTCTGGTCTTGAATTTCCTTCACGCAGCCTTTTTTTAAAATTATATCATGTATAATTTTTTTATTATTTTTTAATATTACAATATTCAATTTGTATTAATTTTTTATTACCATGTGACCTTTACATTTATTTTGTGTTTTATTTACTTTTTTACTTATTTACATTTTTAAATGTCAGGGACCACTGTATAGATATAGGAATTCCTGTTTATTTAAAGTCTCATAAATAAAACATAAATATAGAAAACTTTTATATATTTTTTGTTTTTATTATTTCATTCCACATACCCTTCTGTCTTTTAATGGTCATTTAAATAAAAAATATACATCATGAACTTCTTCAAAGACAAAAGAAAATAATGCTGCTGGCTGTGAATACAAAGTAGCATTATTACTGTTCTGCTAAATGAGCTGGAACCAACAGCAAACCTGTAGCAGTGCATTGTATGCAACATTCATCACAACATAGAAAATACCTATTTGAATTTAAATTTTGCTCATAGATTCATCTTTCCATGCTAACAGTATGCACATTAAAAGCAAATTGCAATTGGGAATTAAAAGCAATCACTTTGTAACCAATAGCTTATTTAATGTAGCTATGTTTTAAAAAGGAAATGAGGAAGTGTCCACCTTTTTTGTAAATGATTCATGAAGTATACTTTACAAATGAATACAGTTAAGCCACATGCAGACTGGTTATAATTTCATCTTTAAGCTTTAATACTAAAATTCGTAGCTGATAAAAGTTTACACTCTTGAAAGAAATTACTGATTGTTATTGCATTTTTTCTTATGCTGCCTAATGATTTTTCTTTTGTGCTGTATAATTGCCTCATGATCATTGGAATTGACTTTGACCCATTAGCAATGTATATATACACTTGTTAGTTTTCAAATAAAAAGCAAATTTCTGACTGATCAGTATAATATTTTGTTTGTTTGATGATTTTTACTCTTATATGGTATAACAGTGTTATAGATAATCCCACAGCCCATAATATATATTTTGTATATGTGTATATTGTAAAGAGACAAGAACAAAAGCGAGAGAAGGTTTTGTGATTCACCCCGTATACTTGAGAAAATAATGAACTTGAGACAACAATACAAAAAACCAGAGAGGCATTCCTAGACTGAGTTCAACACTAGACTGAAAGTAATAGAGAGGGTATGACAGCTTTATAGGCGAAAAGCTGGAAGAAGCATGTCGTTAGGCTGCACCCAGAAGTGACGTCAGGCATGAGGTTGGAAGTGGAGCCTGCAGAGAAACTGGAAGTAGGGTTAGGTTGATTTTCCTTCTGAGGATCTGTAGAGGAAGAAGAAAAGGAGTTAGTGTGCACTGCCGACTCTTGGTCTGGCATAACAACACAGTTAGTCAAGCCAATTGACCGCCTTCGACATGCATGTGTGTGACTGTTGTCACGCATGTGTGACTAGGAGGCCGCGGACGGACCTTAAAACACATCGAGAGACGTTCGCCGGTGGGGAATGGCGGGGTACTAACCTTTTCCTTTGTTTTCCAGAAGTAAAGACGCTCCGCTATGAGGCACTGTACCGCAGTACGTCTACTTCCGCCCTTCCTCCGCCATCTTCCCTGACGTCACCAGTCCCGTCATCCCTCACGCCTCCTTCCCAGCATTCCTCCACTTCCGGCTCCTCCCATATAAAATGGCCGCCGACGCCTAGTATGGCGTCGTGCAGATGAATGTGTTTTGTTTTGCTGAATGACCAAGCATTTTTTTCTCTTTAAAGTGGATTGTAGACAATATACGGGGCCGGAAAACCCCAAACCTTTTTTTTTGTCTTGCTTTGAGTCTTTTACATTATGCACATGCATAAGTTGGGGGCCCAAAAATTCCCGTAATCAATCAGTAGAACAGCAGTAGGTCGTAGTCTTCAGTTATGCCACTAGGTGTCACATGCCTACAGTTTTATTAATCATTCCACTGAGTGGTATTGTGCTATGTTGATCAAGATGCATGTTTCTCACATTTATTCTATAGTCATGTGAGTGATTTCAGTGAATTTTTTTTTTTGTCTAAGCCAAAAGCATGTCAGGACATATCAAAAATCAGCACAATGGTGATGACATTTTCTGACACTCAGACTATTAATCATTGACATTACACTGAACTGCTAGGGCATCTGTGGGAAAGCATCTGCAAAAAACGTTCAGAAGAGAGGTGCATGCAAAACTGCTTTTTGCACCATGACAGAACAAACCAGCACACTGCATTGTCAGTCAAGGAGTTTTTGACCAAAAACAATGTGGTTGTTGCTTCACACCTCCTGTATCTACCAGATCTCTCTCCCTGTGACTTTATTGTTCCTATAAACTGACACTGAAGGGGAAAAAACTGAGAAAGAATATCACCAGAGGCTCTGGGCACGGAGACAAAAGAGTACCTGAAATGTTAACAGGATTGTTAGAAATGCTGGGAAATGTGTATTGCATCTCTAGGAGAGTATTTTAACAGTTACTAAAAGGAAAATACTGTAAGTTTTATCTTTATTTTTTTATATATATTTTTTGTATATTGTGACAGCCACCCGCACCTGGACACACACAGGCAGGACATAGGTTCCACAGAACACCCGGTTTATTTACAACAAAACACACTGTGCACAAATCACCAACACAACAGTGCCTTGTTGTTGTCGCCAATCCTTCTCCTTCCACTCCTTCTCAGGCTTTCTCTTCTCCTCCCAACTCTGTCCATCGAATGGTGGGACTGACCCCATTTTATAGGGCACCTGGAAGGACTCCAGGTGCCTAACAAGGTGTGGCGGAAGCATGACCAAATAAGGACGTGGAAAGGTCCATGCGACCCATTGGAAACCAAGGGGGCTGCCCTTTATTGGCCCAGGGGAGAAACTGTCCTGATAATTCTCTCTCCCTGATCCTTCCACACAAATGGGTATCCTGGCCGGGTAAGGATTCCGGCCACCCACCACGCTATATATTTTTCAGGACTGTGTATTTCAACAATAATGTTTTAAAAATCCAAATAACTTTACAGATCTTCATTGTAAATTGTTTAAACAATGTTTTCCATGCATGTTCAATTAACCATAATCAATTAATTAACTTGCACCTGTGGAATGGTCGTTAAGACCTTAACAGCTTACAGAAAGTAGGCATTTAAGGTCACAGTTCTAAAAACGCAGGACACTAAAGAGACTTGTCTACCGACTGTGAAAAACACCCAAAGAAAGATGCCCAGGGTCCCTGCTCATCTGCGTGAACATGCATTAGGCATGCTGCAGGGAGGCATGAGGACTGCTGATGTGGCTA
>JANRMT010062808.1:57387108-57409917 GCA_026402145.1 Polypterus bichir lapradei | reverse complement strand
CCACATTAGCTCCACAAATGAGACACACGGGTTTACCGGCAATGTCAGTAAACATATACTCAGCCTCCCATCGGTTTTTAAAGGCTCTATGTTCAGAATCACCTTTTCTCTTCGGCATCGTGTGGGCTAGCTTCACAATAACTGTGCAAGTTATAAGCTAGACTTGATTAACGCGGTAAGTGTTCGGCAAGGCAGCTAAAGCGCTGCATTATGGGATCTGTAGTTTATTGTGTTACCAGCGCTTCATATACCCGGGCCATTAATAACAATAATACAGTATATAAAATGATCTCACGGGCCGGATATAATTACACGCCGGGCCGGATGTGGCCCGTGGCCCTTGAGTTTGACACATATGGACTAAATAGAACTTGAAAAGATATATTTTTTCGTACATCGAGCCCGCGTGCTATTGTGGTTTTGCCTGCATGCCTCAATAAGTCACCCTCCCCTCACTCTTACTTTTTTACCGTTCATCTAATGAATACACTGAGTATGGCTTTACCAAAACAATCATTGATTGCGAATAAAGTATTCATTATTTGAGTATGTAGATCGGGGTATATATATACATATATATATACCCGCGTATCGCAGCGGAGACGTAGTGTGTTAAAGAAGCTATGAAAAAGATTCGTTTCTTACTGCATCAATAAACAGCTCGTCTTCTTCTTTATCTGAGACCTGACACACTGCATGCACGGGTTTTTTTTTTAACACTGTCTTCCTTTAGCGGGACATCCACTTTTTCCACCGTGTGCTTTGTTTCTGCAGTAGCTGCAGTTATGAATAATATGCTTGTATGTATCAGACGCTTCATATTTTTTTGCTGCCTTTTCAATTGTGTAATTCGGTTTTCGTTCAGCACTCTTTGGAACTGTTGCTTTTTGTCTGTGCACTGCGTCAGTTCACGTGAGCTGCTCGGTGTACATGCATCGAAGTTTCCATGGCTGTATCTAATGTTACCTAAGTCCCGGCACTTAAAACTTTCTCTCGCAGTTTCGCTGAGTTTGTGCCAAACACCACCCTGACCATCTCATCTTCCTCTGCATAAGCACAGTCCTTCACCCGTGAATATTTACCCGTGGCAGTGTTTCTATTGGATTGCTGCTGACGGACGGCCTTATATGGGCAGGCACTAAATTACAAACGCTAGCGGCAGCCTGTCTATGAACTTAATTTAAAGTTTAGGTTTACATCGTGCTTTGTTTCCGAAGTAGCAGAACTCATGAATATGGTTGTATATGTCACTCGCTCGCTTCTTATTGTTTCGCTGCCTTCTCAATTATAAATGCATGTTTTCTTCAGCGCTTTTTGGGCCTCTTTCTGGTTTTCTACCTACTGCGTGATTACGTGGGAGGCGTGATGATGTCACACGAAACTCCGCCCACACGGGTTTCACGCTCATCTCCATTACAGTAAATGGAGAAAAACAGCTTCCAGTTATGACCATTACGCGTAGAATTTCGAAATGAAACCTGCCCAACTTTTGTAAGGAAGCTGTAAGGAATAAGCCTGCCAAATTTCAGCCTTCTACCTACACGGGAAGTTGGAGAATTAGTGATGAGTCAGTCAGTCAGTCAGTCAGTGAGTCAGTGAGTGAGTGAGGGCTTTGCCGTTTATTAGTATAGATATATCTATATATATATACACAGTGGAACCTCGGTATACGTCCTTAATTCGTTCCAGACCCTTTGACTTATACCAAACAGGACATATACCAAACAAATTTTTCCCATAAGAAATAATGGTAAAATGATTAATCCGTTCCCATGAAAAAAAAAATCCTATTGCTATTGGCATATTATACATTGATGGGGTTGTATAAAATAATTTAAACACTGCTTAATACTAAAATACATAAATACAAAAGCAATTAGATGAAATAAATGAAAATTTTACCTCACTTTACTTTTTAATAACATCTTTGTTTTTCACAATCGTAGATAACGTCGTTCTCGGCAAACGGTATGCAACAGCCATGTCCCGGATACGCATGCCACCTTCATACTTTTCAACAATCAATTCAAATTTACATGAAAAAAACACAAAATCACGTTGTGACGATGCGGGTTTGCTGTATGCTCCCATCTGCTGCCGGGGAGCCCTTGAACCCTACACCGTCTGTAATGTGCCTCACTGCTAACCTCAGCGGTAACAACAAAGCAAGGGGATGGTGAAAAAGTGCAAAGTGCTTTTATTAAAACAATTAACAAAACAAGGTATTCAAATTAAAGTGCAGTCTCCAAAGTTCCAATAAATAATCCATAAAATCAGAAGTGAAACGTGGAGGTTAAAAACAATAGAAAAAAGTCTTAAAAACAATGAAGTTAAAATAGAGCAGGAAGCATTCTTTTTACCTGGCAGCCCCCCTGCTTCCCAACAGGGGAATCGCCCTACTTGCAGCTGACGTTAACTCTGCCTATTTCAGCTAATTGGCTCGCTCGCTCTCTCTCTCTCTCTCACTCACTCACTCACTCAACCTCTCGTCCGTTCTTTCTTTTTCCTCCCCTTCTAGCCGACTCGCGCTTCTGTTTATCAAGATGAGCAGCCCCAGGAACAATCATGAATGCGGATGGTCCCTCACAAGTGCACTTTGGTGAGAAACGCCCACATCGCGAATCGCCCTGACAACCTTCAGCCTCATAAACATCACGCCCCCTCACCAAGCTGCGAGCGCGGTGATTATTTATTTTAAAGCTGGACTTTGACAGGAGCTGTGGACCCGCTATACCACACACGTGAAAGTTCACAGAGAGTTATAGCGCGGGTTGTTCACTGAATGCTAGCAACTGCCGCACTAACGCTCGTGGGCAGTCGTGGCTTTGTCTCAAGAGAGGTAAACAAGGTTAGCACACGAGTCATATTCCAAACAAAGGTCGTATACCAAGCAAAATTTTTTGTGTCCAAACAGGACGTATACCAAGTTGGACTTATTCCAAAGCAGACGTATACCGAGGTAACACTGTATATATATAACATACACAAAGTGAATTCAGAAAGAAAAGTATTTAGAACACTTCAATTTCTGCAAACTCTGTTGTGTTGTAGATGTAATTTTAAATGAATAAGTTAGTTATTTTTCCCATCAATCTGCACTCAATAACCCATAATGACAAAGTTAAAACATGTTTTCATAAAGGTCAAAAATCCAGCCAAAAACTAAAATCTCTCATTTATATAATTATTCCAACCCTCAATCCCTTAATTCAGTACTTTGTACAAGACTCTTTGGCTGCACTTACAATTCTGAATCTTCTTGGTTAGTCTCTACAAGCTTTATACCCCTGAATTTGTGGTATAGTTTGGGCTGTTCTTGTCAAAACATGTATTGTGGAGTGCCAGAAATCCTGTTCCTTTAGTATTTGGAGCAAGGCAAGAACTGATGCTGGACAAGAAGCAGTCCTTTGCAAGGTACATATATGGAACCAACAGCTTTTACAAGGAGCTAATTCAGAAAAACCAATTCACCCAATATGCGCTTGTTTGAGACATGGGAGAAAAATGGAGTCACCAAATTAAAAAGGAATACACAAACATATACTGTATACCCACGACAGAAATCCAGGGCCTGGCCATTAGTGTTTTCAGCCAGCATTATAATCTGCTTCATTGCTTTAATACAGCATGTTTAGGTGGTGAATTATTTTAAAGCAGAGATATATTTTTATATTGTTGTTGTTCCTTTACATGTTAATTCTAAAACCTAACAAGTGTTATGAATTATTAGCCAAATAATCCAATGTAAGCTTGAGATATTCTTAAGGTCCTTACAAAGTAAACCACTAAACAAGGGTTTACATTTTGTCATGCTATATCATGATGGCAGAGACATAATTATGTACTTTAGCAAGGATCATATGTTGAATAATTAAAATCTATACCTTTCAGTAATTGCAGTGTGGACTGTAAAAAGTGAACAGTTTATCAAATGTACACTTTTAAAACACTTTTTCAGTGTTTACTACCTGAAAACATTTGGTTTAATCTGTCAGCTTTAATTAAGCAAAATGTCTTAAATATGATTTTTTTTTTAAATAAGTGATTATTTTGTGTACGAATGAGATTAGCAGCTTATTTGCATTACTTGGTGGCTGAGTTAATTTCATGGCATAACATTTTCAAACATGCTTAATCCATTTCAGGATTTAGAGCTCCTGCAGTCATAAGCAGAGTGTACTGTACAAACTCCACATAGACAGTGACCGGGCACTGGATTCAAACCCCAACTCTTGGCTCTTCTCTTACATTGTTGACATCTCCTGTGATTTAAAGAATTAAGATAAAGCTAATTCTTATTGATAATTTGATGTTTTGCATAAGAAACATATTTAGAGATGTTGCTTTCAATATTCAGCAACTGTATTGATGGATGTAGTTATTTATTTTTATTATAATATATTTGTAATTAAGGAGAAGTCTAACTATTTAATTTCTTTGATTTAATGATTCACTATTTAAATATGGATTGCCAGAGTAATTATACTATACTGCTTTTGTATAATTTTCTAGGTTCTTATGCACAGATTTTTAAAGCTATTATGCTATATTTATCCAGGTAGTTAAAGGTTAAGCAAAATAACAATAATCTCTTTAGAATCATATTAACAATAAACAAAGCATTTCTTTTAAGACACAAGAAATCCTTCTGCTTTTGAACACCAAATTTTGGCATACCATACAATTATGGATACTACAAAACATTATTCAGCACCCACAGTAATTTAAAATTATTCTGAGAAGTAATGTAAGGCAGTTCATCAAACTTTATTTTATTTGGTGACATGAAGACTCTGCACTGTCACAAGCTGCCATACAGTGCAAAGATTTACCTGCTGGCACCCTGAACACTCTTGTCAATTTACAGTTTGAATTTTCACAAGTATCCCAGTGGATAGGGAGTTTTGCCAATGCAGCAATAAAAATCAACAAAAATAAAAAGACTGTGTAATTATTAATGAGCACACAGAATGCTAATTTAAAAATAAGAAAATGAAAACAAATTTAAATTTTAAATTGAATAACACAGTGTGTAATAATACACAATACACACTGCAATGGTCTGGCTGGTGTGTGTTGTTGCTTATGGTGGAATATATCAGACAAAATAAAAAAAATGCAAATCAATAAAAGTATTATTAAATGTGACAATAAATGAAGAATAAATAAAGAAAAAGAGCATGAAATGTGACCTTAAATAAATAAATGTGTCACGGAATATATTTTTTGATGCTTATTTATTTATTTACTAACAGATCCCCACAGCTTTGGCCCACGTATTAGTGAAACAGGACAGTGAGGATGGTCCGGCCTAGCTCTCTTCTCCTGACGTCACTCTTCTCCCTCTCTTCGGCCCACAGCCTATGTCACGGATTAGCACGAATATATCGCTCCTTCAAGCGAACGATGATTCTTAGCGCAATGAGAGAAGTTGCAAAATCAACCGGAATGCTCAATCAAATTATAGTAAAAAAAATTCTAAATCCGTTAACACTAGAATTACCAGAGCCTACAAGAAAGCTTGTAAATCTGGCCCACCTTAAATCCATTCTCACCTCTCCGTCAGAGTCTTTTGTCCTGTAAATGTGTTGATAAGCAGCAAGCAGCCTGGTATCACATCCCCCCGTCCACTTCTGCAGATCATTTCTCAAAGAAGTTTCTCAGTGCTCAGTGTTTATCTTCGAGTGAAGTGCTGGAGCTTTATAGGGTAAAATAGTACATCATCATTTGGAATACATACATTTCATGTGTGTTCCGTGTCAACAACAATCTATGTAAAACACAGTTAACACAGAAACGTTTTTCATGTTTTAGTAATAATTGAAAAAATGTAGACATGTAATGTACCACATGCACATTTTTTCCCGAAAATTAGCATTAGAAAATCAGGTGCGCGTCATACACAAGGAAATGTAATTCTATAATGTTTACTTCTTCTGCTTGGGCTCGCTTGCACTCTCTCTCTCTTGCTCGCTTGCTCACTTGCACTTTCTCTCTCGCTCGCTTGCTCGCACACTCGCGCTCTCTCTCTCTCGCTCTGTTGCTCGCGCACTCTTGCTCTCTCTCGCTTGCTTGCATACTAGCGCTCTCTCTCGCTTGCTTGCGCACTAGCGCTCTCTCTCGCTTGCTTGCGCTCTCGTGCTCTCTTTCTCTCTAAACGCTTCCTATACAATCACAACGCGCGTCGTACATGGGGCAAAACGATTTTCATGATTTTCTTTGTAAAAATTAGGGTGCACGTCTTACACGAGAGCGTGTGGTACACGAGTAAAAACGGTATAAGGTGTGAAGCCTGAAATACAAATATGAAATAAACACTTTCACAAAAGGTACAAGTATAACAAAACAAGTGCACTTTTATTCAAGAATTTAACCGAAGAAAAAAGAAAGCAGGTTATGGTAGGCGTTGATACGACAGCTTGCGTGGTGCAATGCTAAGAACTGCTGCCTTCCAATCAAGAGGTCACGGTTTTGATATCAGCTGCTTCCCAAATTTACCATTTTCAGTAGTGAGCTGCTCTTATTGTTAATATCATACAATAAAAGCATACATTTGATTTGCATCTGTACATTTATAGTTAAAGTTAGCGTTATTTTTTTTTTTCAGTTTTATTCTCTCACTCACGTTCAAGCTCCCACACACCCTCCGGATCTGACGCCGTTTTCAGAAAAAGACGTGGTATAACAAACAAACTTGTTTTGCTACACCCCCTCTTTATTTGAAAACCATGTCAGATCTTGTGCGCGAACGAGACTGGGAAAACTGTGGACGTGGATGTGAGCAGTGTATGTGACTGAGAATGACTGTGGATGTCAATTTTTTGTATTGTTTTATTCTTGAGTGTTCCTGCTCACGCTGAATTAGTATGCACCTTCTGATCCATGATGTCAAAGCCGTACTGGCAAATAAGAGAATCTTAGGTATATATGACATTTGGAATAATTCATTTAATGACCTGTATTGTATATTTCGGAAAATGTTGTTGCACTAATGTAACATTATATTCATTTGCATACCTTCATGCGGTTGTAGTTAGTGACCGGATTTGTTTTTTTGTTCTGATCTTGTTGCTGCATGTTGGTATTTCTTTTGAACTCCAGGAGATGCAGAGGACAGCATAGTACAGAGAGGTCAGTTCTGCGCTATATACAATCATCAGATTCAAATGTTAACAGTTCCCACACACACCCAAGGACCGTCTTTACGACATGTGTATAAGGTGTGAAGCCTGAAGTCCAAATATCAATAAACACTTTCACAAAAAGTACAAGTATAACAAAACAAGTGCGCTTTTATTCAAGAATATAACCGAAGAAAAAAGAAAGCAGGTTACGGTAGGCGGTTGATGTGACAGCTTGCATATTGCAATGCTAAGAACTGCTGACTCCCAATCAAGAGGTTCTGGGTTCGATGCTGGCAGCTTCTCAAGTTTGCAGTTTTGAGTAGAGAGCTGCTATTATCATTAATATATAATAAAAGCATACATTTGATTTGCGTCTGTAACAGCCGCTGTAAATGTATGGTACTTGTAAAGGTTAACGTTTTTTTTATTCAGTTTTATTCTCTCAGTCGCATTCACGCTCGCCCTGATCTGACACGGCTGTATTCAAATAAAGACACGCTATAACAGAGGTGAACTCTGGTCGGAGAAAGAGAACAGAAACCCTCCCCACAAGAAACATCCACTCACATATAAGAACAATGCAGCTTCACCAGGCGTAAAGGCGAAAGATGGCACCGTTTGGATACAGGACGAAATCTTGCGTCATCCTGCCAATCACCTGTCCTTCAAAGAAACAGCACGGCTTACAGAGCTCGCCAACGTATCGTGCAAACTCATGTTTGTGATTATGTTTTGTGATGGTCTTTACATAAGAAGCATTTATATGTTACTTATACAGTATAAAAGCTAGATCGAATGTTACTTATCATGATTTATTTACTTATCTTCCTAAAGCGTAAAGTCACAAGTATACTGCAAAGCTTCCTCTGTTTGATCGTCAAGGGCATGCTCACAAATTACACGTGTAATGCCACGAAAAATACCTGCTGACACTTTAGTACGTGAGCAGTGGTACATGTGCCCAAAACATTAACATTTATATGTTACTTACATAAGAGCCAGATCGAATGTTATTTACCTTGAGTTATTTACTTACTTCCTACGGCGTAAAGTCACAAGTAGAGTGCAGAGGGCATGCTCAAAAAATACGTGCCTGTTGACACTTTAGTATAGAAGCAATGGCATGAGAATGCAGTTAGACTTTTTTTTGGGGAACATACACCATCCAGATCTAAACACTAGCGTGTAGAGTCGCTTGCATACTGAAGAGTCTATAGCTGCAGGTGGAAGCTGCCGTCGCTGTACATTGTATGTAAGAGCCAGATCGAATGTTATTTACCTATTTACCTTTATTTATTTACTTACTTCCTACAGCGTAAAGTCACAAATAGAGTGCAGAGCTTCTCGTGTACATATACAAAGTACAGCAATGGCAAAAGTGCATTCTTGATCCGATGTAGAACAGTCGTCATGATCTTAATTGACCTCTGTTATAGCGTGTCTTTATGTGAAAACAGCAGTGTCAAATGCGAGGGGGTGGGATCGTGAACTTGACTGAGAGAATAAAACTGAATAAAAAAAGAAACAAAGCTAATCTTTACAAGTATCATACATTTACACCGGCTGTTACAGACTGGAATCGAATGTATGTTTTTATTATAAAACAGTAAGAATACGAGCAGATCACTTCTCAAAACGGACTTGTCTGGGATCGAACCCGTGAAGTTTTGATTACAAGTCAACAGCTGATACCATTGCACCATCGAAGCAGTCATAACAAATGCATGTCAATGTCGCACCCTAACGCGGGTTCTTTTTCTGCAGTTATATTTTTGAATAAAAACGCACTTATTCTGTTATATTTATACCTTTTGTGAATGTGTTTCTTTGATATTTGGAATTCAGGCTTCACACATTATACACTTCATGTCTACATTTTGTCAATTATTATTAAAACATGAAAAACGTTTCTGTTTTAATGATGTGTTTACATAGGTCATTGTAGACATGGAACACACATGAAATGCAAGTGTTCCAAATAACAATACTGTATAGTATTTATAAAAGGTGTAATTTTGCTTGACTTCTCACTCTATACAACTCTAAGCAACTGACACGCAGGTAAACAGACTTGAGCTGAGAAAACTGTGCGGGGTGAGGGATGTGATAGCAGGCTGCTTGCTGTTGTCTGCTCATCTACATATTTACAGGACAAAAGACGCTGATGGAGAAGTGCAAAGCGATTTAAGGTGGGCTGGATCTACGAGTTTTTTCGTAGGCTCTGGTAATTTTAGTATTAAGTAGTTCTCTCATTTACTAACTAAGCAGAGTTAAGGTTATGCCCCGAGGCTAATCCGTGAGTAAGGTGAGTGAGTGAGGGCCCCGCCCCTGATGAGTCTCTCTCAGATTCGCGCTAATAAATTGGTTCTGCAAGCAAACTATAATACTTAGCACGATGAGAAAGTTGCAAAATCAACAGAATGTTCAAGCAAATTATAGAAAAAAAATCTAAATCCGTTAAGTAGTTCTCTTGTTTGCTAACTAAGCGGAGTTAAGGTTACGCCCCAAGGCAGACACGTAACTGAGGAGGGCCCCGCAGCCCGATGAGTCTCTCTCGGATTTGCGCTAATAAATCGGTACTGCAAGCAAACTATGATACTTAGCATGATGAGAAAGTCGCAAAATCAATGGAATGTTCAAGCAAATTATAGGAAAAAGTTAAGTAGTTCTTGTCATGAAAAGCAGACAGACATACAAACGGGTCTAAAAGAACCTATAAGAAATTTCATGCTTGGACCATAAAATTTTTAATTTTTCTTAGCGAGCACCTATGGGCAAAGGGTAAGCTACATTCCAACTTTCAAGTCCCAAGTCCTCATGGTTCGGGAGATTTTGTGATGAGTGAGTCAGTGGTATTTGGCTTTTATATATATATATGGATTGATTTATTTATTTTGTCTGTAATATTCCTCCAAAAGTAACATGAAATAAAGCTTGCATTTAAAACTGTCAGTTTCTCTTGTTACAACTGAGAGGAGGACGGGCTCTAGCAAATGCTGTGTTTTAATTGGTGAATTGTTGGTACACCAGACTTAATCCTTAAACCTAAGGCCATAAATGAATACAGTTAAAGGCAAACAAACCATCTGACACGGAGAAAGCATTATTTGCCAATTAAGCAACCTGACAGGGACAAGGCACAACTAAGATGGAAAGAGACAAGTGGCTACAACTCAGGAAGCTGTTAAAAAAGTATTGATGTGTTTCCTGTTTGGTGATTGTCAATACATGGTCGGGGCTACTATCTGCTATTTAGAGTTTCCTTCTTTTAGCAAATAATGAATCCCAATATTGGCAACTGCATGTTTTTAGTTTGGAAACAAAGACAGTTAGAAAGATATAAAGGTATGTCAACTGAACTGAACATTAGAGCTCCACCAGGGATGGATGGAAGACATCGTTCCAGCCCATAGCTAGGAAGTATGCCTCCTGCACTCTTGAAGTGGCCAGAGCCGACTACAGGAACCACTGCTTTTGCCAGTAAGTATCCAAAAATTGTACTATTTTAAGTGTCCAGCTGATATCAAAAAAAGCTAAGTGTATCCATTTAGTGTTATTTCTTCTTTATTTATCCTAGAATCACTGCCGTACTATGATATAATATTTTATTTTATTATTATATATATATATATATATATATATGTATATATATATATATATAAATATACTAGCTGTGTAAGCCCATGCTGTAAAAAACCCGGGGTCCTAGAAACTATTGAAATCGTCAGAAAATAAACTGAAATGTAGAGATGTCAGGTAATTGAAAGGAACTACTCTGGGCATCTCTCTCCTAGGAGGTTTTGTTTTGTCGATGTGCTCGCCTTGCTTGTGTATTAGCGGCGGGAGGAAGAGTAAAAGGGATACCCGTTTGCTGATGTTGGCGCCTAAGTGATCTTTCTTCAGAGGTTTCGTTTTGCTGACGTGCCAGCCTCGCTTGTGTTATTAGCAGCTAAGCAAGGTTTCTGTTTCCTCGGAGGTGGAACCCTTACCCCGACTCCACCTCTCACTTCCAGGCCGGACAGACACACACACTTCCATGCGTAGACATTAATATATAAGATATAGAAACTTTTGGTTTTGTAAAAGCTGCAATCTCAAACAAACATATTCTCTGGGTGTGTGTGCCATTTTTCACACAGTAATTCTGGGCAACTTTTTCTTGCACTCATAGTGGACATAGTGGACACACACAGCCATGACTTTCAGCATGTGCATGAGCCACAGGATTCTCCAGTCAAGCAAAGCATGTACATCCACTCTGCAGTCAATTTACCGATCAAAATATAATACTTAGTAGAGCCCTCCCTCTCAGCTTGACAGTTTTAAATTCAATTTGTAATTCAAGTTACATTTGGAGGAATTTATAAACAAACTAATAAATTAATAAACAACAAAAATATATTCTGTGACAGATTTATTTATTTAGATTAACATTTCATGCTCTTCTTCTTTATTTATTGTCACATTTCACACTACTTTTATGGGTTAAGCTCCAGCTGCCCATGTCTCTAAATCGGGTTAAGGAAGTTATGTTATATCATACATCTACATAGTTAGCATGGTTCTTCTCACATGTATATATTGTCAAACACCCTGAATGCAATAACTGAACATCAGTTTATACTCCATTTGTGTTTGTGACTTGGTTGTTTCCCCTGATATTCTTCTGTATAGTTTTTTTTTTAATTAGTTGTGGCAGAAGGTGTATGCTGTCTGATACTATTCTGAGTAACCCTTTCACAGAAAAAACAATTTGAAAACATTTATCTATTTATTTACTGAACCTACCCAATCAAAGTTTAGGTTTCAAGAAGATAAAGTCTATACCAGTAACTTCAGGCTCAGGGCGTGCTCATTCTTATTGACACAGCCACATAAACTGGGCCAGTTTGATTCCCTAATCAACCTCAACAGCATATCTTGAGAATGTGGAAGTAAATTTGAGTTCCTGGAGCAAATGTATGCAGGCATTGGGAAGACACATGAACTGCACATGTTCAAATGTTTTTCTTATGCCTGCATAACTTTGAAATGTAATTTCCTTGAGCTGTGAGACAGCAGTGCTAACCACTGCGCTACTGTGAAGTAATTTCTATATAAGAGTTTAAAAAAGTATTGCATTGTGCTGATAAGTCAGCCTGAATATACATTAAGTAAAGGGATAATGTATATTTGAAATTCCTAGCTAACCATATTTTCTTTAGCTGGTAGAGAAAGTTGCTTTAGAAAATGTAAAACTACAAGATTATTTTGGATGGTATGTGGTTTAAAACTACCAAAAACACATCAGACAGCTACAAACTAGATTTACAATGTGGAACTGAAGTTAATTTCCAGAAGAATAATCAAGTGGAAATCAATATTTTAATGTGCTGCTTTCAGGAATCTGTCAGCGGGAAAGGTAGAATCCATCATTTGCATACCCACTTTTCCTTAGTTGCTGTGGCATTAGTAATAAAAATGTATTACCTTAAAGTGACTGATATGCTGAGTTTGTAACCTTCTGCATGCTGAATAAGCGGAACATCAAAGTCTGGTCCTTGGAGGCTTCAAAGCTAAATTGATTTTATAGAAGGAAAAAGACACACTTTGCAGACTTTTGTATAGCAGCTAATCAAAATGACAGCTATGGATATGTTGGCCTTGAATGCATTTCAGAATTACTTTTAGAATTATAAATGGTTGTGTTTACGTAATGATGAATCAATATACCATTTATACGTTTTATTGTCTCAAAATAAGGCTTAGCTCTCAGATTAATCTAAGCTGAAGTCTTCACCATTTGTTTCTTCCTTCCAGCATATGTAAGTTCCCTGTAGAGTTTTCAGAGGGTAATTAAATAACCGTTTTAATGAACAAATGTTGCACAGGGGATTGTCACATGGATCTTGCAGAATGAAGATAATGGAAAAAACACTGCTTTGAAATTTTGGTGAAATGTTATGCACCATGACACAAAGTTTCTGCTTGATGTATGTAACAGGTAGGATTACATACAAGCACAGAAATGTTAAACACATTTACATTCTCAATTCAAAATGCTGCATTCTTAATTTTAAAAAGTATGTCTTCAAGTTCATATTGTTTGTTTTGTCTAGTGCTTTTATTGTTATCCAGCTTCTCTTGTTGGGAAATTTGCTCAATGTGGCTTGGATCATGGACTCTAAAGTTGACTTCTGACAGTCTTTTTTTAAGAGATGGCGTTAGAAATGGTGTACAACAACAAAAGGGCACCAGAGGGAACCCATTCTGCCTTCTTGTACAACAGATATTAAGTACAACTCAGATAAATCCATCCATCCATCCATCAACCCACTGAATCCAAACACAGGGGTCTGCTGGAGCCAATCCCATGGCACAAGGCAGGAACCAATCCCAGGCAGGGTGCCAACCCACCACAGGACACACGGGCCAATTTAGAATCACCAATCCACCATGTCTTTGGACTGTGGGAGGAAACCGGAGCGCCCAGAGGAAACCCATGCAGACACAGGGAGAACATGCAAACTCCACGCAGGGAGGACCCGGGAAGTGAACCCGGGTCTCCTAACTGCAAGGCAGCAGCGCTACCACTGTGCCACCACTCAGATAAATGCCATCCACAAATGTAGATTTCCTTCTTCTTCCACATATGATTTCCATGGCTGTGTCTATATTCTGAGGCTAGTGACTTCTAGGAAATCTGCTGTCTCATGCAGTTCAACAGAAAGCCCCCTAGTGCTTGGTAAAAAGGCTGGCACCATCTATCCAAAAATAGTATCTGTAGATGAGGGCATCTTGAAGTGTTTACTGAGGCAGCAGTGCTCAGTTCTGCGATGGATGGTGTTGGTCTGACTCCTCCTGCTTCGCTTATTGAGGCAGCCCTGCTCTGGGTTATATCCAGTGTTGAAGTGATGCTACTGTGTTTTTTCTTCTGTTTTAGAAGAGTCTGTGCTTCATCTTATAAGGTGGAGACCCAAGACTAGAGAAGCCATGTTTCTCTTTTGCCCAATGGGTCGGTTTCTTCATTGCCAGTAATAGCAGCATGGGCTGGTATCCACTGAAGTACAACCTTGTTGTTCTCAAAAGGGTGCCGAGGCTATTATACAGTTGCATGGTGGACAGGTCATTGGAGCTGCACGTAATGGATTGAAGGGCTGAACGAGAGTCAATAAGGAGAACAATGTTCTTTATGGTTTCATCTTTTGTCTGTCTGGTGGTGTCCCAGCTGGCTCATCCAAAAAACTCTTGATGGTGACCAAAAACAGGGTTACTGTTCCAAGCCCAGTTCTGCCCCAGCAACTTCATAAAAAAGTGGCACTGACTGGAGATCATCGTAAGTTTCCTAAGACTGAATCATAAATGCAGAACTACTGTGAAACTATTTCATTTCTTATTTATGTTCTTTAGTGTAATAATACATTTACAAAATGCTGTTCTATACATGACAGATCCATACTTTTTCTTGTAATATATTTTCTGTACTTGGAGTATACTGATTATATGTACAGTGGCCATAAACAGTGAAATGTGCAGGAAACCAAAAGAAGTATTGCAGGAATAAAGGTGAAGTTTGGTAGCACCACAGTTGTTTATTGATTGACTGGTTATGCTACCCACTTAAGATGGGTTAAAATCTAAGTAATCAACATAGACCACAGCAATAATGTTTGCAGTTCACAATCTATTGGAATATATTTTGTATTGTATGTAGTAATTGTATTTTTAATTCCAACAGATGGCACATCACAAAAATTAGCACTCCTTTAACAAATCTCATACCAAAAGGCATATAACAGAGATAAAGCAACTGGACAGACACACAGCTCATAGTGAAGACACGTGCCCTTTTAATAAGGTGGATAAGCTGATTTCTCACTGTCTGGCAGTCAGTCTCTCTCGGATGTATTCAGCGTTAATGTTTGCAGTGCAGTTTTTGTCATCCGTTATCTGTATCTTCCATCTGGGATTCATGAAAGCTGTGCTAATCTTTGTGATGTGCCATCTATTGGATAACAGAGAAATAGCAACAGAACGGACACAGAAGCACAGGCACGTGTCCTTTTAATAAGGTGGATAATCTGATTTCTGCCTGGCAGTTATTCTCTGTTGGATGTTTTCAGTGTTAACATTTGCAGTGCAGTGTGTCTGCCCAGTTTATATGTCTCGGTCATCTTGTGTAGGATTTGTAATAGCAGTGCTAATTTTTGTGATGTGCCATCTGTTGGATAATAGAGACATAGCAACTTGACGGACACACAGATACACAGACACTTGCCTTTTTATTAAGGTGGATTGATAGTCTTTCCATTAATGTGAACTGTTCTTTTACTTTAAATGTGAATGTACTATTTCTATCTATAGTAACATCTTTTATACTAATTTTGTGCATTCTGTGTCTTAATGCCACCACCCTCATATTTTGTGAGTGCTGCTTCTTAATGTGCCATCTCTTAATGTCTATTACATTTATGCCTTTTGCACTCTGGTCTGGCACCACTGAATACTCCCACTCCAAGGACTACTTTGCACAAAGAACTCCTTAATTCTTCAAATTATGGAATTTCTATGCACCATTTGCTTTAAATTTATGCAATTTGCACTTTGGAGACATCATGTATTTATTACTCTTCACGTGATTTTAAAATGCCTAATGCTGATTCTACACTTTAGCTAATGCATTTCTTGTAGGGAATTGAGTCTGCCAAGTTGACATGGGTTAATAAATTTATTTCACATGTATATTTTGGTGTTTGGTATCTGATAATTTATAAGAATCATAAGAATTTAAATGGTATTGGTGTCTGGAGTTCCCCATCCACTATATTTATCCATTTTTTAATTACACATCATTTTTATTTTGGGAGTTCACAAAATGGAAATTTTTGACACATTACACACAAAATGAAAAAAATTAATAAATGAATAAATACTAAGTGATGTAACAATTAAAAATGAATGTTATACCCAGAAGTAAATATTCTGAAAACAGATGTAAAATGTTTTCAGCAAAACTAAGAATAAGAAAGAAAGGAAGGTAGTTAGACTTTAGCAGTGCATTTGGCATAAGGTGAAGGGAACACTGCAGGACAGAAATCAAAAGATGTAAGCAGATGGACATATATAAATGATCCAGCTGACAGGCATCTGTTTAAAGAAAAGAAAAGGAAAAAAATCTCCACAACAATGTCTGCATTTAAATGGGAATGGTGTGACTATGTTCAAATAAGGTTTCCCTAATGGTAGCACTGGAGGAAATAGAGATGCATCATTACACTTCATGTCAAATATTCATGCTAAACTGACCTAGAGCTAAAGTCAGAAAGCATATAAATCAACATCACAGCTAGGGTCTGTTTAAACTTCCCTGTGGTGATAATAATGATGTTTATATAAATGCCTACTTCAGAGTGCTGCACAGTTCTTTTCTTTAAAGTATTAGAATGTTTTTAAGAAATAAAAACAAGATGCAACAGTTAAAACCAAATTGTCAGATTGTAAATTGAAAGTCAAGCATTTAAAATACTGTTATTATCTATGCAGGTAATAACACATAAATATATTCGCAATCACCAAAATAGTTGCAAATTAATTTATTTACAAATTATGTAGTGGAACAAATACTGTAAAATATCATATTTCATCTACAGCAATTTTAAAATAAGAAGCTAGTATGGGTGCAATCATTAGATATTAAACCATAACGGATCTGCTTCAATCTCCAATCTGACCAATTCTGTGACCTCTAAAAAAGTCACTTAACTTCTTTACCTATTATTGCTTAAAAAAAACAAACAAATGCAATATAACTTGTTTTTTGTAAGTAGCCTTGAGCAGTTGTGTTGGACAAATATCAAAAAATAATAACTTGAAATATAGGTCATGTCAAGGAATGAAGCCTGAATTTAAATTTTAAAATTAATGTTTTAACTTCTGTTTGATTTTTCCGGGTGGACAGAAGCTCTGAAATGACGCAGAGTTAACCAGCATCCTAGCACATAACAAGAACAAGCTTCTTTTAGGTATATAACACATATACTGTATAGGATTGTTAAGAGGACAGAATTTTTATGAAGTTCCTTCAATATTATAGTGTCCTGCAAATCAGTTTGAAGATAAGAATTGTTGATTCCAGGTAACCTCCATAACTGGCAGTGGAAAGTGTAAAATTTTACTCTGTACACACTATTTTATTATCCCTTCTTTTAAAAAGTAGGATTATGGTAAGCCTGCAATAAAGGGAACTCACCTGGTAGTACTGAAATCTGCATTTACGGAACAACATGGGTTATAGATTTTCTGTTTTCTTTTGAGTGACCAACAAGACCCAACAGCTGGCTCATTTAATAAGATATAGAAATAATTCATTAAATAAGAACAGGTAGAGTGGGAGCCATCTGAATGAATAATTATTGTCAACCCTTTATATAAAGTGTCTCTTATTACAGGATACATAAACATCCTAACTATAATGTAATTTGGCATTATTATTACTATCATTATTACCGTAAATACCCACATAAAGGACGCATTTTTTTTCTTAAAAAGTAAGCCTAAAAACCCAGGTGCGTCTTATACATGGGTACAGTTTCTCTTTCGGTTTGTACATGTTCAGTTTCTCCCTGTGCAGCGAGCGAGCAAGCAAGAGAGAGAGCGCAACACACACACACGAGAGCGAGAGAGGCGTGCGCGTGCACACACACACAGACGCGCGCACGACACAGAGACAGACGCGTGCGAGAGAGGCACGCACACACACAGAGACAGACGCGCGCGCGAGAGGCACACACACACACACACAGAGACAGATGCTCGAGAGAGGCATGCACACACACAGAGACAGACGCGCACGCGAGAGGCACGCACAGGTGCTCCAGGCTCGCAAGAGAGGAAGGACTGGCCGCATAAGGTAGAAAAGGCTTGTTTTTGTTTTCAGTTCTGTTTACAGCAATCGCTTCATAGCGTGCATTGTGGCAATGTTACTTTTCTTGGTGGTTTATTAAATTACGGATTTTTCAAATGTTCATTTTTTTCCCTGTGCTTAAAACTCATTAAAAAAAGTGTTTTTAGCGAGCGGTTCCTAACACTATATCACGAACTATTGCAGTGTTAGTTTTCTCTGTTGTTCAAGGTTTTCTCAGTGTTATTCAATGCGTGATGCTCTCGGCTCGTAGACGGTAGCGTCCATTGGACTTTATGATCGTGTGCGCGTGTGTCAGTGCCTCTCCTTCGCCTTCGATGGCTGTGTGACGGGGACAGAGAGGAGTGGTTTGAATCCAATTTGAATTTCAAGGTTTGTTTTCAAGCGACAGTCGGTTAGCAGTGCTGCAATTGGAGCTACCTGGGTATGCCTCAGTCCGCACTCATTTAGCCGTCGCCCCCGCACTGGCATTTCACAACATTTCAAATTAAAGTATTTTTCAGGTGTAGCGTCGCTAATACTGTATCGATTTTGGAGAATGACACAGCGTTTGAAAGCTCATTTTACAATACATCCACCTGTATGCCTTATTGTAACGTTTGGAAATTGTTTAATTTTGAATTTTCACATCACCGATACGTCGTTTTCGCCGTCTAGTATGTTTCTTGCTCTTTGTTGTTGTTCAGAGAGACTCCAGCCTAACACAAACGCATGGATACAATCACTGGCACTGGCGGCAGCAGCTTTTAATTAGTAACTCAAAATCAGGATGCGTCTTATAAACAGGTACACAGGTTTTTCCATGGTTTTTAGGGTCAAAATCCACTGTGTCCTATAAATGGTATCGTCCTATATGCGGGTATTTATGGTATTCTGTCCAATTATTAGAGAACAATTCAAGTATAATTAGCATTTTTTCTCATTTGAACACTTTACAAAAGCCAGCTGGATGAACCAAGCAACATGATGTTAGTCATTCTTTCCATTTCATTTGTGCAATATAATCATGAGCACTATGGGAGCTTGTTTGATCACATGGATTTATTCTTTGGTCAGATTTTCACACTAAGATCTGCTTTTACCAGCTGAGAAATATTGCAATAACATAGAATCATAGTCAAAAATGGAACTGTTACATTTTAAAGCTGTAAACACGTATTTGCAATGGTGATGGACAGGTTGACAGATGAGATTAGGCAGGAGTCACCATGGACTATGATGTTTGCTGATGACATTGTGATCTGTAGCGATAGTAGGGAGCAGGTTGAGGAGACCCTTGAGAGGTGAAGATATGCTCTAGAGAGGAGAAGAATGAAGGTCAGTAGGAACAAGACCGTATACATGTGCGTAAATGAGAAGGAGGTCAGTGGAATGGTGAGTTTGCAGGGTAGTAGAGTTGGCAAAGACGAATGAGTTTACTTGGGATCAACAGTACAGAATAACGGATATTGTGGAAGAGAGTTGAAAAAGAGAGTGCAGGCAGGATGGAATGGGTGGAGAAGAGTGTCAGGAGTAATCTGTGACAGATGGGTATCAGCAAGAGTGAAAGGGAAGATTTACAGGACGGTAGCAAGACCAGCTTTGTTATATGGCTTGGAGACGGTGGTACTGACCAGAAAGCAGGAGACAGAGCTGAAGGTGGCAAAGTTAAAGATGCTAAGATTTGCATTGGGTGTGATGAGGATGGACAGGATTAGAAATGAGTATATTAGAGGGTTGGTTAAGGTTGGATGGTTGGGAGACAAAGTCAGAGAGGTGAGATTGCATTGGTTTTGACATGTGTAGAGAAGTGATGCTGGGTATAGCATCGGTATTGGGAGAAGGATGTTAAAGATAGAGCTGCCAGGCAAGAGGAAACGAGGAAGGCCTAAGAGAAGGTTTATGGATGTGGTAAGAGAGGACATGCAGGTGATAGGTGTGACAGAGCAAGATGCGGAAGACAGGAAGATATGAAAAAAGATGATCCGCTGTGGCAACCGTTAACGGGAGCAGACGAAAGAAGGAGAAGAAGAAGAAACACTGATATTACAAAAATGCTTGCTTTGAATTTTAAATTAGGATAAGCTTGTGAAATACCCATGATATTCAAAGTACCTGAAAAACCTGATATACTTGTTTACATTCTGTGGCCTTATAACATTACTATTGCCCTATGATTTATGTTGTTTCTGAATTTGATCTAATTAATCTTCATTGTTGTTGTCAGTTGTATTCATATTAGCCTTTTAGAGCACCTTGTCATTGCTGTAAAATTACAACACTAGAACAACTGTGATGTGAATCCAATATGCTCATCTATCTTATTCAACTAGATTGTTCATTATAACATCAGGTAGATGTGAAGATCTCTAAAGTTCTACTCACTACCATACTACTTTGTAATGCACCCCATTCGTTTATAGTTCTTTGTGTGAAGGAACACCTAACATTTGTGTGAAATTTGGCATTAACAAGTTTCAAAGCCTATCCTGTGTCCTTGTATTCTTGTTGAAGAATTTATTTTAAAGTATTATCTGTAATCCACTGTACTAATTCCCTTCATAATTTTAAACTCTTCAGTTACTGTATGTCACCTCTTAATTGCCATTTGCTTGAACTGAAAATATTCACCTCCTTCAGTCTTTCCTCTTAGCTGATACCTGTCTGTCTTGGAATCAACCTAATCACCATTCTCTGGACTTTCTGCAGTATCTTATTTTGAAAAATGAAATCCAAACTGTGCACAGTAATCCAGGTGAGGCCTAACTAGTGCATTATGTATTTTGGGCATAACTTCCTTTTACTCAACACATTGTGAGATATAATCAAAATTCCCATTAGCTTTGTTGATTGCTTCTGTACATTGTCTTCAAGTAGATACTGGTAAATCCACTATGTCTCATTGAACATTCTCACATATGATGTATTTTCAAATTTCATATATTCCATTTCCATTTCAAGCGTGTGCAGAAGGAAATCTGAGTTCAGCTCAGGGCAGCGAAGGAGCAGTACAGGAGAAAGCTGGAGCAGAAGTTGCAGAATAACAGCATAAAGGAAGTGTGGGATGGGATGAAGATCATCACTGGCTGCAGCTCGAAGCGGGGTGCCACAATCGAGAGAGACGTGGAGAGAGCAAACCAGATGAACAACTTCTTCAACAGGTTTGACAACCCTAACCCACTCTCACTTCGGAGTACTACACCCTCCGCTCATCCTTCTGCTGATACCAGGATAAGAGAGACTTTCCCCCCACCCACAATTACAGCAGCCCAGGTAAGTAGAGAGCTGAGGAGACTTTGTGCCAGCAAAGCAGAAGGTCCAAATGGAGTATCGCCACGACTGATGAAGGCCTGTGCATTGGAGCTTGGGAGTCTTCTACAGCGCATCTTCAACCTGAGCCTGGAACAGGGGAGAGTCCCGAGGTATTGGAAAACATCTTGCATCACCCCATTCCCAAAGGTATCATGTCCTAGTGAACTGAATGACTTCCAGCCTGTCGCTCTGATGTCACATGTAATTAAGACCATGGAGTAGCTGCTGCTTCACCACCTGAGGCCACAGGTCCGCCACGCCCTCGACCCTCTGTAGTTCGCATACCAGGAGAAGGTGGGAGCGCAGGATGCCGTCGTCTGTATGCTACACCTTTCTCTCTCCCACTTGGACAGAGGCAGTGGTGCTGTAAGAATTATGTTTCTGGACTTCTCTAGCGCCTTCAACACCATCCAACCTCTGCTCCTTAGGGACAAGCTGACAGAGATTGGAGTAGATTTATACCTGGTGGCATGGATCGTGGACTGTCTTACAGATAGACCTCAGTATGTGCGTCTCAGGAACTGCAGGTCTGACATTGTGGTCAGCAACACAGGGCCACCGCAGGAGACTGTACTTTCTCTGGTCCTGTTCAGCCTATATACATCAGACTTCCAATACAACTTGGAGTCCTGCCACATGCAAAAGTTCGCTGATGACACTGCTATTGGGGGCTACATCAGGAGTGGGCAGGATGAGGAGTATATGAGCCTAATCAAGGACTTTGTTAAATGGTGCGACTCAAACCACCTACAACTGAACACCAGCAAAACCAAGGAGCTGGCGGTTGATTTTAGGAGGCCCCTCATGGATCCCGTGATCATCAGAGGTGATTGTGTGAAGAGGGTGCAGACCTATAAATACCTGGGAGTGCAGCTGGATGATAAATTGGACTGGACTGCCAATACTGATGCTCTGTGCAAGAGAGGACAGAGCCAACTATATTTCTTTAGAACGCTGGCGTCTTTCAACATCTGCAATAAGATGCTGCAGATGTTCTATCAGACGGTTGTGGCGAGCGCCCTCTTCTACACGGTGGTGTGCTGGGGAGGCAGCATAAAGAAGAGGGATGTCTCACACCTGGACAAACTGGTAAGGAAGGCTGGCTGTATTGTAGGCAGAGAGCTGGACAGTTAGACATCCGTGGCAGAGTGACAGGCGCTGAGCAGGCTCCTGTCAATCATGAAGAATCCACTGCATCCACTGAACACTGTCATCTCCAGACAGAGGAGCAGCTTCAGTGACAGACTGAGGAGATCGTTCCTCCCCCACACCATGCGACTCTTCAATTCCACCCGGGGGGGTAAAGGTTAACATTATACAAAGTTATTGTCTGCTATACCTGCATTGTTATTACTCTTTAATTTAATATTGTTTTTTATCAGTATGCTGCTGCTGGAGTATGCGAATTTCCCCTTGGGAGTAATAAAGTATCTATCTATCTATCTATCTATCTATCTATCTATCTATCTATCTATCTATCTATCTATCTATCTA